>JAOWBP010004313.1:5651038-5661570 GCA_028571105.1 Tragopan temminckii | reverse complement strand
CCGCAGCTCGTTGTTTGTCGCGGCAGATGATCGAGACGCTCGTGAGCGGCGATGCCCGCGCGCTGCTGTACCGCCTGACGGCTCTGCTGGAGCAGGAGCTGCGCGGTCAGCCGAAGGGCTCGGGCCTGAGGCTGATCGAGTCCGCCCATGACAACGGCCTCCGGATGACCGCGAGGCTGCGAGACTTCGAAGTGAAGGATCTGCTCAGCTTAACTCAGTTCTTCGGCTTCCGCACGGAGACCTTCTCGCTGGCCGTCAACTTCTTAGACAGGTTCTTGTCCAAAATGAAGGTATGGCTGTTGAAAGTATGAGCTCGGCAGCTTCTCCTCGCTGCGACCTCGCTCCTGCTATTTGGGAGGGCTTGCTTTGCTTTTAGATGGCTAAAGGTTAAGCTGCTTCCCAGACCCCGATTGCACAAGAGCTTAAAAAATGGCTTTCCCTGGTTGGATTTCAGCAGCGCTAAGCAAGCTGCTTTCTCTGAGGACGAGAAGGAAGGGGGCATCTGTTGCAACATGAGGGTGCCCACAAGCTTGGAAACGCAGGCTTATTGTTGCTTTAGATCAAGACAGGCTGGCTGGCCTGCTGCACATACACAAGAACGTGCTGAATTACCTCTCAGTTTACTGCTGTTTAAACCCACTAGCGTGTCTTAGTTATATCAAGAGTTGGGATACTGTTCAGCATGTATTAATCAGGTAAAATTAACGTTTAGCTAGCACTCCATTCTTCTGCATGTATTTGGCGTGCTGACCTGGGTTATTTGTCTAACTAGACAGGATTACTGCTATTCCACTTAGTCCAAGACAAATGCTAGCTTTCCTTGTATGTTAGTATGTCCCTAAAAAATGAGAAGGCTGGGTGGAGTATAAGACTTCTATGTCCAGAACCTACCCTTACAAATTCTCTGTGGTTCCCTTTTATATATATGTAAACAAAAAATACTAAATTCTTGGGATAAGCCAATGTGTACAATACTCTAGGTCCTATACAACCACGTTTAGAAACTAGTTCTACATAATTTTTTTTTCCTAAAATAACATATAATTTGGTACTTGCATATTGAAATGGTTTATCAAAGACTTCCCTCTTTAAAAGTAACCAAAAACACTGACTTTTCTTTAGGTGCAGCCTAAACACTTGGGCTGTGTAGGACTGAGCTGCTTCTACCTGGCTGTGAAGGCAACAGAAGAAGAGAGAAATGTTCCCTTAGCCACCGACTTAATTCGAATCAGCCAGTATAGGTTCACTGTTTCTGATATGATGAGAATGGAGAAAATCGTATTGGAGAAGCTTTCTTGGAAAGTCAAAGCAACAACAGCCTTCCAGTTTCTACAGCTTTATCATTCGCTCATTCATGAGAATTTAAGCTGTGAAAGGTAAAATATCTCAAGCTTATTGTGTGTTATGGTATGGCTGCAGGTGATCAGGAAACCTGTGCCAGAAAATGGCCAGGGATTATTAGTCAAGTAATTAGCCTTTTGATACTAAAAAAAAAAGAAAAAAAAGAAAAAGACTATAACTTTCCTCCTTAGTAATAAATGTGAATACTGAGGTGTAAAGGTGTAATGTTATCTTAAAATGTTTTTTTTTGTGTAAAGTGAGTATTGTTCTCTAAGTCCCAAAACAAATTGCTCAAATTGCTGTGTCAGTAAAGCCTTTCTGCAAAGATTTCAAAATAGGGTTTCAGAAAAAGTTCCTTTTGATAGTTAACATTAAAACTCCCTTCTCTAAATCTATTTGACAATGCAGTTCTCCCCAGTATAACACAAGATTTATTTGGGGCAGGAAGACTGTCAAAATTTAACGCTTGTTTGACTGAAACACTTCTTCTGGTACAAATGAGGCCCTTGTTTAAATAAAGAACATTGTCACAGCTTCTCTGTTTCCATGGAATCGCAGAGTATCCCGAGTCAGAAGAGACCCCCAAGGAGCATCAAGTTCAAGTCCTTGCCCCAAGCAGGACCACTCAAAATTCAGACCATATTTCTGAGAGCGTTGTCCAAATGCTCCTTGAACTCCAGCAGCCTGGGGCAGTGACCACTGCCTTGGAAGCCCATTCCATGCCCCCCACCCTCTTGTGAGAAACCTTTTCCTAACACCCAAGCTGACCATTTCATGACATAGCTCCATGCCATTCCTTCAAGTCCTGTCACTGTCACCAGAGAGAATAGTGGTCTTGATAAAGATTGTGTTCTTGTGCAACAATGACTCATCTGTTTTTATTACAGGAAAAGATACCTTAATTTTGAGAGACTTGAGACCCAGCTTAAGGCATGTCACTGCAGAATCATGTTTTCTAAAGCTAAGGTAAACTTGAAAGCTAATAGTCAGTGAGACTAGAGAAACTTTAAAGTTGTAGATCAAAAATGTCATGCTATCTTTCTCTCTCCAGCCTTCTGTTTTAGCACTGTCTATTATGGCACTAGAGATAGAAGAACAAAAACTACTGGAGTTGACAGAGGCATTGGAATTTCTGCAGTTGCATTCCAAGGTATGGATAAAGCTTTCCAGGATGCAGGAATAAAAATGCATGCGGGGGCTTTCTCACTGGGGGAAGGGGAGTTCTATTCATGTAATGGTTTCTTTTTTTTTTTTTATGTTCCATCTGGCTTGGGATGTTTGACTTTCTATCTTAAGTAGCTAAAAATGCACGTGTAATTTAAGGATGTAATGAGTTAGTGACATATGGGATTCTGTCTTGCTATTTAGATAAACAACAGAGATTTGACCTTCTGGAAGGAATTGGTGTTGAAGTGCCTTACAGAATATTCCTCAAGCAAGTGTTCCAAACCAAATGTCCAGAAATTAAAATGGATCGTGTCTGGACGTACAGCACGGCAGCTTAAGCATAGCTATTATAGAATAACCCACCTTCCTACAATTCCAGAAACCAGCTCATAATAGGTAACTACTTATAAAAGCAGCTTCTCACAATGTAGAAGTAATTAGCTATTAACTGTTTCGAAGTTTCTTATTCCATATAGGTAACCTGTTGGAGACGTTAATGTAAATATAGTAGGCCTGTCACAGAGGCTGGTCTGTTCTCGTGTTCATGCTTGAGCCTGTGGTGTACCTAAAGAAGTGGCTACCTAATATGTGAACATTGGAAATGGAACTGATGCTTTGATGTACTCTGGGAGCAGAAATGTATTCTACAGACATTGGGACCTCATTCAAACTTAAATACGGAGTAAAACTGGTAAAAAAGCAGGGGAAATGCTTAGCTTGCTCCTATCGCAGAAAGAATCTAAAAGGAAACAGCTGCCTGTTAGAATCTCTCTTGCAGTAGTTCACTGAAGCCACTTAAAGACAGCTTCATACACTTTGAGTTGGATAGCTGTCCATTTAGTAAAGTCTGAAACTCATTTGGTTATGCATATTGCAGTTGATTAACTGTGGAATCACACACTACTTCCTTATCTAGACTTAATTCCAAAGGCTACATACTTTCTTTAAAAGCTGTCTTTCTGTGTTAGTCTGTCTTATGCTTTATTTTATTGTTGAAATCCCTTTAGTTACTTGATTGTTCAGTATGGTTTTTTTGTTTGTTTGTTTTACAGGAGTACAATAAAAGGAGAGAACCAGCCTGAAACCTATTCACAGACAGATGAAGATTCAAGAAACATCTTAATAATGAAGAACTTGACTTTTGCAAGAATATATAGCAGTTCAGACTAGATTTCCTTGCAGCAAATGTTCTTTTCCATGATGACTATGATACCTAATGTTAGTTTTTGGTCTTACTTACTAGACAATTTACTATTTAAGCAGTAAAATGTCACAATACTGATGCAAAAAATTTAATACTTTATAGTTTGTAGAGCAGCTTTGTAATCTAACTTTGTTTTACAGCAAGTGCAGGTGCAAAATTATATATTAAATTGAAAAAATTTGGTTCACTTTCCAAAGACTACTTGACACTGGGTAAACGTATGCAGTAGCACACTGCTTCAGTGTCTCAGGCAAACTAAAGACCATCTTACTTAATATTGATAGGAATAACAAACGCTCATCAGTCCAGCTGACATGCTGTTTGGATAGCAGCATGCACCTGTGTTCCTACAGAGTAGGGTGCTCACCTTTTACCATGGATACAAACTGAAAATAAGATTTTGTGGTGCCTGTTGTGTAGTCATTAACAGTGCATCAGTAACATAGGTACTATTTAAGTGTGGTTTGCTGAGATTATGGATGAGGGCGAGTGGGTGGGAACTTCATCATAATACCTAGTGATGGCTGGGGAGAAAGCACCACAGCACCTGCTCCAAAGTGGGTATTAGTTTGCCAGGGTTCCACTGTACAAAGAGTAAATGCTGATACTGAACAAGCGAAACAAGCACGGTCAGAAATGTTCAGGCTTCACTGTTACTTACAGTGTACTTAACAGCTACTTACAGGCTACTCAAGATTAGGAAAACACGACTTGCAATCATAGTCTGTTTAACAGTAAGCTTACTAAGTAAAATTGCTGTTTTTCCCTGAAGACTAAGTCAGTACTTGAGGTTTATCATGCTGCTGGTACTAATGTGAAAGTGAACAAGAAGAATATGTTAGTGTATGTAAGATGGATGAGGATTTGGGGGAATGTTGCTCATGACTCCTTGAATTCTGTTAAAAACCAGTTGTTGTATGAATGGAGTCAGTGGAGAAGGAAGGAATCTGCATGTTTGGAATACTCTGTGGACTTACCAGGCTAGCCTACCAAATCCATCTCCTTTATGGTAATAATGGATGAGGAGATTATTCTTCACTTTTCTCAAACTAGTTAAACTTCTCACAGAAGACTACATACCAAAGCTCCGTACTGGACAAATCAAGCTTTCTCGTAAACTCATGGGAATGGTTACGCTGCATAATATTGAATTGTATTTTCCATCCACCAGTGCAAAACATGCGTTGTGCTGAAAGGAACACAAGTGATGTAGGCAAATGGACAGTCAGCTTACTGGGAGAGAGCAAGATGCAGCATGCAGTTGTGCTGGTATTGTCATGTCTCAAGATATGTACCTTTCAATTAAACATTGAAATGCAAATCACTGAGTAACTTTTTTTTTTTTCCAGTGTATTACAAGACATTTTAGTAGGAAGCCCACAAAGCTGCTTACAGCTGAATACTACCTGGTCAACTTCAGTGCAAGAGATAAGAGACTACGGATGTAGTTTAAAAGGTTGAAGCTGCAGTGGGAAAGGCTAGAAAAGCAAAAAGGAAAAAAAAAAGCGTAATGATATTATTTCAGCTTGGCTCGGTTTGTTTCGGTGTCTCAAATGATTTGGTGCACCTAGACTGCCAAAAGACTATGCTGTATAAATTTGACTTCAAATACCTTCCACTCTGTATCTAGTAGTACACATCATCTATTTCTGTGCATTATAGTAAATACACAGATGGTACTTGAAGGTAATGAGGAACCCACATTCCTAATTCCAAGGTTTCAGTGTTTGGATTGAGCTGAGCATTACAGTGTGACGAGATAAAAGTTTAGCCATCTACTGTGCCTAACGCATCCATTAAAAGCAGTTTGTCCTTTGAACTATCTGATCTTATCTTGCTCTAGAGGTATGAAAAAATGCCTGTAGGGTGGCCTCTGCCCATTTATATTACAGCAATTTGAATGACTGCTCAGTATTATTTCCCATAAAGTAGGTCACTGTGTAACTATCGTACATCCAACTATCATCTGTCACATCTTTTACGGTTTATTTAAGAAACTAGGGATGGAATCCCAGCAAGATGGAATACAAACCACCATCTGGTGAAGTATTAACTGCAAATGGAGTGGACTCAAATTCAGGAAATAAATCACAGCAGACAATAGAAGCAGCAAACCAAACAGTTTAAATTTGTCCTCCTAAAACAATTGCAAGCTGTAATGGCTGAATACATGCTTTATAAAGCACAAAACACCACTTCATGAAGAAGAAAATATGAGAAAACTTGGCTTTGAAAGAATATACAGTAAAACTATCTGTTCATGCAGAGAAGCATCAGATGCTAGTCTGTATTTCTGTAAGCATAATACATAAATATTCCTATGTAAACAATTGTAACTGCTGTAAAGTAAAATACTCTTGCACTGAATAGTATTTCAGCACTTTGAAGCAGCATTAACAGTTATTTATTATCTCTGTTCTCAGTTCTACCTTTTGCAGCAGTCTCATTCATTCCTTAGCTACACTATCTACTTCTAAACCAGGACAGTAGTAAAGATACGTCAAACAAACTGCACTTTGGTTTGCACAGTAAGGCAAATTTTCTAAAACCCAAGCATGGTGTTCGGACCTACTATATATTTGTGTAAGGATTCAATGGGTGGAAGAAGAATACTTGGTTATTTTATGAGAACTAATAGCTTGCTTGCTGGTACAAGAAAGCCCTCTTCCAGCTATCATTTCATTTTTGCCATACGCCAACTAAAATATCGATGCTATGTTAAAAATCATGTTCAGTAATATGATGGACAGCAGCTGGCAATTCATCAGCAGTGAGCTGTCTGCTTAGGGCCTAACTGTAGGCAGTATTTTCAGTGTTCAGAATACAACGGGATTCAGCGATCGCACTTACTTCCCGTTAGCCAGTTTGACACAGTATTTGTCCTGCGTAACACAGCTGGAGGGCTTTTCACCTGTGTCTCAAAGAAAATAAGAAACGGGCAAATGCAAAGTCTTATATCATTCAATAGCCAACTTTAAGATGTGACTATTAAACTACCTACCAAAATCTACAGCTGCGTGTTCTTAGATTTGTAAAAACAAAACAAAACATTGTGCTGTGTATCCGAAAGGAACAGATGAAAGATATCATTTCCTACTTAGGGACTTAATACTCCTTTCAGAAGTTGCTATATTTTCTTACTTTCAAAATTTCATATATTACTATATTACATTCACACAATTATTTATATCCAGACTTCTATCTGACTTCTCAATTTTCTCCTATCACTTAACTAGTAGCAGGCATTTCTCACTAGTATTATATTTGGCAGTGCAGGGGATTGTAAAACCTCATTTCAGGCAAAATCCAGTAGTTTTCTTTATTTAAACCACTCTTAAAATAACACTCACAAATTCTTACAGGGCTGCTATGCAGCAGAATTTCAATAAGCCTTCCTGATATTCTTCCATGTTGCACGTTAAATAAAAACATTAAGTATCTTGCTTATAGGGTCCATTTTCAACAGTGAACAAGATATTCTTGCATAGACAAGTGGCACATTTATCTCACTAGCTCACTGCGGTGTGAGAAAAAGATATGTTCTGCTTCCATTTGTTATTTTCTCTGTACACTCTTTTATGTATTTAATCCCTTTACCATTAACAAGTTACTAGAAAGTTAATGTTACAGGGTAGCTACTAACACTTTGTCTTCACCCTACTAGAAGAGACCTCCTTTCTCTTCACTGAAGTGATTACTTGCCAACAATCTGCTGGATAGATCACTGAAGTCTTCACCAGTTACATATTTCAGTCCTCCAGTGTAATTTGTGATTGCTCCCAAGGAACACAGTTGCCAACAGTTCATTTTTCAAGGCTAGAGAAGTCTGGTCCTCCTTTGCTGTAATTTCCAGAAATTTCTGCCCCACTGAAGTCAAACCCAGGGTTCTGACAGAGACAAAAGTTTAGTATACAGATTATTCCTAACAGAACTGATATAAAGAAAAAAATAAAATAATGTTTCTTTTAACATTCTACCACTCTAACAAGGACGTATAGGTACAACTTGTTAAGTGGATTACTAACACTGAGATTCTTCTGCCAGGAGAATACGTTAACAAACATTCAACTGCCACAGTTGAGTTGCCCACTGCTGAAATTCCTTTGCAATGCCATTCTCCATCAGGGAAGCACTTAGATATCCCAGTGAAGAAATATTAAGAAAACTCTAAGAAAATTCTCTGGCTTTTCACATGCCTTGAAATTACAGTTTTAGAGGAAAAAAAAAAAGTACCCCCATGCTAGATAAAAACTTACATACCAATTGTCATCTTTGTTGTAGTGCTGATTCATCTATCAAGTTTCTAAAACTGCAGAGCTGTATAGGAACAGCTGGGTACTAGAGGTGTGTCAGAATAATTTAACCAAGTTTAGTTAAAGGGCAGAGCAATTTTGAGTTCATTAGTTTCAGTCACCTGATGTTATATACAAACTATTCAACAGAGTAAGATGTTAGAAGTTTATTATACATAGAGCTATGTCATAGTTCTAGACAATAATAGAAATATATGTAGCCTATCATTAGTGAAAAACTGTTACAGTTATGGATCAAAACCTTAAAACACCAACACCACCCTGCAACTCGCTTGATTTTCCACAAATTCTTCATACAGGCTACAGACAGAAAAGCCTCCTGAAAGCACACTGACACATCAAGTGTTTACACATCTCTGTCTTGAACTGCCATCTGTTTCCAGGGCACTACACTACAGCAGAACAATTTCACTCAGCTTTCATGACCATAACCCACATCTGCAAACTCCAAACACAAGCAGTAAGTGGGGGCCTTTGACTTGCCTCTCTTTGGAATCGCTCCAGCGTAAGTTTCCTTTGCATCTGGTCTTGTACCCAAGGATCAGCAGCATATTCATTTTCTAACAGAGATGTCCAGCAATTTCCAGCATCTCGATTAGTCTTCATCAGAACAATTCGTATCAGTTTTCGGTCTTCTATTGAACGAAGGAAAAAGAAAACAACCATTAGTGCCCTATGCGCCAGCCTTTTTGCTGCTGTGCTGAATTCACCATCAACACGTCAAAGCACAGGAATTTTTTTGAGATAGTTTAAGATCTTAATGTCAAACGTGGTTATTAATAAATAAAAATATAAACAGGAAACAAAGATAACCTGTACAGCCACACCTCAGTTTCTGACCTATAAAATGTAACAGTCGTTTTGTGGAACCATTACGGTACACCTCTATTCCAAATAAAACCTTTTGGAGAGGTCCGTGATGGAGAAAAGATTTAGGGTCAGATATAGGATGAGATATAGGTCAGCTAGGGGAATAACCAAGTGTTTCAAGCCAAGCTCTACAGAAGGTTATTACTTGTAAAAGCCACCATTACCACTAAGTGATGTGGAGTTACTCTCAGTCATTTTGCTCTTAGAATAACATGGAAATCCATCAGAAAATAACATGGATAGGTACAGTCCTTATGTATGGCTTTCAAAAATCAAAGCATCGTGAACACTTCGCAATATTTATCAAGTAATTAGAGAGGCTTTTTGCTCTTTAAGTACCATAGCCTGATTTTTTAATTGCTTTTTGATGCTTTTGGGCTGCAGGTGTTGTCACCTGTCCCAGAAATACAACGCACAAATTAGAAGGGAAAAATTAAGAAAAATGAAAGTTGCAGAGGCACGCAGCTGTCCTGCTCTAACTTTGGAGTGTATCTGCAATAAAACTCCTAGCAATTCATTTCCTGAGAAGTGAATGTTCATTCCCAGGAAGCGTTCCTAAGCCATGGGACACTGCCTTCCCACATCTGGCACTTTTACACTACTATTAACCTCGGACTTTTGCACTACCTTAGTTTCTTAGCATGGCAACATGACTGTCCCTTCATACAGCTATAGAACTGAAACAGAATAAGAAAAAAACAAGGAAGAAAATGAATGGGATTGGGTGGTGCTGGTAAACTCTGCTGCAGCACGTTCTGCGCTCTACCACCCTCCCAGATGTCACCTCAGATGAAGGTCATTACCTAAGGTCCACGTTCCTTCATCAGCTATCGTAGAGTCAAAAAGTTTACCCTGCAAAGACATCGACAGCATTACAGAACAGGAAAAGCAGCTCAGCCATAAGCTCGCCTGCAATCGTACCGCCCTGCGCACTGCTCGCCGTACTGCGTTCCACCTCAAAGGAAAAGGGCGCTCATTCCCTACCCACGTGGGCCCGAATGCTATCAGACGTATTTTTTCATTACACGTTACTATCTTTTATTTTACTATTTATTTAACGGAGCATTCGATGCATTAGAAGCGCCCGTCGCCGTGCCGGTGTCTCACCGCACAGCTCGGGGCACTTTGCAGTCGTGCCGCCCGTGTCGCACCTGCGGACAGAAGGTGAGGGCGGCGCTCAGGCAGTGCCGGCCCGCGGCGCACCGTAAGCCGCAGCCACGCGAACCGCCCCTCCCGGCCCCGCCGCTACCTGCAGCACCTCCCGGCCGCACACGGACAGCGCCACGCGCCGGCTCTGCAGGCTGCAGCTCACATCCTTCGCCCGCGTGCCCGGCGGCACCTGCACCTCGATGAACACCTCCTCCAGGGTCTGGTACCAGCGGCCCCAGGGCGTCCCGCAGGGCACCACCCCGCTGCGCTCCTCGAACGGAGCCGACATGTGACAGAACGGACGCCGACCACCCGCTCCGCCCCGACCCGGAAGTGAGGCATCGCGCTTGCGCGCAGCCCCACCACCCTTCTCTTTCCGCCCCCTTATTCCGCAACGCGCATGCTCCAGGAAAGGAGCGCTGATTGGCTGAGCCGGCCCGGAGCTGGAGGAGCCGATTGGCCGCCCGCAGCGCGTGGCGGCGGACGTT
>JAOWBP010004313.1:5598282-5621616 GCA_028571105.1 Tragopan temminckii | reverse complement strand
CTCTCCTCTCCTCTCCTCTCTGACGTAGGACAACCTTATTTAAGCTGTGCTTGGGTTTAGTGTTTTAACTTTGCAATCCATCATTCTCACATATAAAAATGTTTAAATATCTTAGGGATTATGCTGTAACAGGAGCTTAGATAAACTCTGTAATAAGACAGAAATGTATAGCCTCCTACAATGTACCCAGTTTTTGATGAGATTTTGCAGTTTAGAGATAAATTAAATTGTAAGCTTAGCACTGTCTCGAGGGACCTTGAGTTGCAGCCTTGGGCTCAGAGAACTTGTGGCATTGCAGTGCTGTTTGTTTACTTTATAACTTGTATTTGCCTGAATTTGTATTTAATTAAAACCTTAGAGAAATGATACTTCTGTATGAGCTGGCTTCTTTATAACCTGAGAAAGGGCTCTCAAGGAGGACTGGCTGTTTAGTGACTCTGGCTTCCAAAATAATGACTGTTGTGTAATGTTACAGGGCATTTGTGAGCATGAAAAATTGTCCCTAGTAGTTACGTATAAAGAAGTCTGTAAACAGCAGGGAATAGGAATTACATTAAGAAAACTATCACAGGAAAGATTTCTGCCTCTGCTTACTGTTCCATTGATTTTAGTAGGGTTCCTTACCGTGCTTTCATTTAAACACAGGCATCAATGCTTCAGAGTATCTTGATGGCAGAATAAAGATAGTCTCCTTACATGCATCTTAAGTGTAGTTTGACAGTATTCTGTTGGGGTTACTGTAATTCTCTCAGTACCAGAATGGAGCAGTTAAGTTCCTAATCTTTTTATTGCTGTCTAGGAACTGATAGTGATGGCAGTGAGCGTAATCACAGGAGGATGGACCTGATAAGATCTCAAAAGTCACTGTTTGTACCCCAACCTAAGTGACAATTCTGTACACTGTTAAAAGGCAAAGCATAGGCTAAACTGTTCATGGTTTTTACTTTAAAGAAAACTGGAAAAGATTATTTCTCACTTTGTTATTAGCAGTAGCGAAGAGAAAATGTAAAAATGTTTTATAGGAAAATATCTGTATTTGGACCTCTTATATCAAAGCATATGCTTCTACTGTTTGAGCTAAGGGAGCTGGCTACGTGGTTAGCTGGTGATGGAGGGCATGCTCAACACATCTGCAGATGGCACCAAACTGGGATACTCAGACAGACCTAAACAAGCTGAAGGATTGGGCAACTGTGACTATATGAAATTCAGCATGAGCAAATGAGAAGTGCTGTACCTGGGAAGGAAAAGCCCTTTTCAGTTGATCCAGGATGAGTAGCAGCTCTGCAGGAAGGGCCCTGGGCTCCTGGTGGACAGCAAGATAGCTGCTGAATGGGAGACAATGGACATAAACTGAAACGTGCAGTTCAGGCTGGACGTAAGAAAACCGTTTCACAATATGAGGATAGTGAACCACTGGAAGAGGTTGCCCAGGGAGGCTGTGCAGTTCTTGAAGGTTTTCAAGACTAGAGTGAATAAAGCCACCCGGCTTTACCTCAGGGCTGACCCTGCTTTGAGCAGGAGATTAGATTAGAGGCCTCTGTGGTCCTTTCTGACCTGATACACCCTATGATCCCATGACAGAAAAGGGTTAAAGGAACCATGAAAATGCAGAAAGAAGTGAAACATATTTATAAGCAGCAAATAGCTGCTGGGAACACTGTAAGAAAAAATGAAGATGTATGATGCTGATGCTGCAAGTAGTCTAAATGAATTTCTTTGGCCCGTTATTCATGAGACAGACTGAAGGTCATATTCTGGAAAGCAGACTAAGAGAGATGTTAAAAGGTTTTATGATTATGCTGGAGCAGACAGGCAATTAGAAGTATTAAAAGCTGACAAGGCACAAGGTCTAGATGAATTATACATTTCAGTATTCTAACAGAAGTGGGAAGAGGAATATTTTGAGTAGCTCATCCCTTGGAACAGTGGTGCTTCAAAAGCTAGGCATAGATCTGAAGTACTGAAGATGAAGAAACATGCCCTTGTATACAAGGGGGATTTATTTTGCCCCAATTCAATTTCCACAGGAAGACAGCAGTGAAAGAGCTTGTTAAAAGGAGAAAGAAATGTCCAAATGATAACAACAACAGCAACAAAATGGTTTTTTTCTGTGTGATATTCTACATATCTCCTCAAAATAGCCATTCTAGATTGTAAATCAACCGTCTTGCAATATAGTTCTACCATCCCTTGCAACAACAGACAACACAGACACACATAGCTGAGCAGGTGAAAGCAGCAGGTATTTTTTATCCTTTCCCAAGTGCCTGAGCATTGAAGAGGCTTTATGAAGAGCTGCTTGATTCACACAGGTGAAGCAGAAGCTTCGGATTTTCTCCCTGAGGACTTAAAGCGCTCTACTTCCCAGACTATGAGGGACTACACTTTCATTGTTTGTCTAAAGAAAAATAAACAAGAAATAAGTCTGTGCATGACTGTTTCAGGTCTTTATTAGATAGTTAGCTTCAATATAAATACAAGTGTGTACACTGATAACAGTGATACACAAATCTGACACATACTGAGAAAAAAAAAGTATAAGGAGACACAGTGAAAGTACAAGACAATCAGTGTCTATAAACAAAGTCTTCTATCTGAAAACAAATTAAATAACATTAGCATAAGTGAAGATATGCATAATTCCATATCCCAAATATCATCGTTTGTAATATTCAACAATAAACCAGATGTAAATAACAATACTGTAAGAGAATACCTCTGCATTAAAGAGATACCTTATCACACTGAGATGTAAGCAATGTTCAACATGTTATGCAAATTACTTTTGCAAAGGCTTTTCAGGGCAGTTTGGGAGCCGAGCACTGAGCAGAGAAGGTAAATCCTGTCATAAACTCTGAGTCTCTAACCATCCCGCAACAGGCAGCGCTTGTCTCATTTATTGAGTCCGAGGTACTTCCTGGGTGTATTGTTAATTTCAACTTGATTTTCAAAGGCTCAAAAGAAATATTATGTATCCACTCAATGTGAACTGAATGCATAATACTTATGTGAACATTTATTTATACTTTTGATAGGCCCTCTCTTCTTTGTTTGTTCACTGCAATTAAGTGGGGAGCTTTGCACAATGTCCTCCTCCCTCCTGCTGAGAACTGTTCCAGTTTATTCTATCATGAGAAAATACAGCTTTTTCAGCTTCTAGAAATATGATTCATCTAACTGAGACCACAGGGGCAATCTTGCTAAGTGTCTGTACATCCCACCAACCTGGAGGCATCACTTCTGAAGGTCAATGATAAACTAAGGCAGAGGAAGGGAACAAGTGTGAAACACAAAGTTCCAACCAAATCCCTGGCAACCCTGGTGCTGGGCCCTCACTGTCTGCGCAGAGTGAAGGACTTATTTCCTCCTCTATCTGAGGCAATGCATGTGAAGTTGGGTGAAAGTGCAGCAAAATATTACTGTCTGTATTCAGGCCTTTTTTAAATTTTATTTTTGTTTCAGATCATAGATTATGATTGGTCTCATGTCTGTTTGATTTTTGAAGAAAACTTTGAGTGGTGAAAGGAGAGAGATAATGGAAGAGATTGATTAGGGCAATAACTAGTAGGGACAACGCAGGAAACAGAAGTAAGAAAAATGCGAGTGAATGTATTTAACAGTGGAGAGTAGGCTCAAAGTTTCAGATTTAGCACTGCGCACTGAAGTCAGTGTCCTGAGGGCACTGCTGGCCCTGGCAGGGATTGGTGGTTGTGCAGGGTTTGCTCTGACACAGAGACACGCTCCAGGACATCTGGGAACGTTCTGAATGGAAGGGCTGCTGAAGTCCCTCCGAGTCTCTGACTTGGGCCAGGGCTCAGCATATAATTCAAGCTCTCTGAACCTTTTCTGGACAGCTAATGGCCTATCCCAGCCAGCTGCTCCTCCTCAAAAGGGGAGCTGTTAGGGAAGGCACCTTCAACATGGCTTTTCTGATTTGTCAAGACTGTATGAGGTAAAACCTCTGGGTTGGGAAGAGACATGTAGCTTGGAACGTTTTCTTTCTTGAGGCCGAGTTGTGGCCATTTTTACTTACTCTTTTAAAAGTATGTATTTCGCTGATAATTTATTAAAGGACAAAGCAGAGCATTAGGCATCTATTATAAGCAGGATGACTGGAAGAAGATTGAGAACACTGCAGACTTGTAAATCTGATCTCAGTGGCAGCAAATACATGGAGAGCAATTATGCAAACAGAACATTTAGATATATGTAATTGCTTAAGGGGTAGTCAGCATGGATCCTGGAAAAGAAGATTAGGGAAGATAAATGTGCCTGGTGGCTCCGAGTAGGCAGGACAGAGAGAGTGGTATCATTTATCTGGATTATGGGGAGGGAGGGGAAAATTTCTTAATCCTACACAACCCAAAAGATGACTCATTTTTTTCCAAAGTCTATAAACATAGCTTGGGAAAAGACAGCCCTAGGACTTGATTACGGCAGGTAGAAACAACATGCATAAATATCTTGTAATGTTTTTACTACAAAAATTTTCTACCTGATTTTCAGAGACTGCTTAATGGGCCCCTGAGGCTTTGTATTCCTCTCAATTGCTTATAAGTAACCCCTACTGACTCCAGTACTGTCCTAATATAACCCGAGTCACTGAAGCAGTTCCTATAGCAGAAACCTGGTCCTGTGCTCTCTTTGAGAGTACCTACTTTCACAGAATTAAGGTGTAGAGGAAGGGCTCTAAGCTGGCATCAAGGCCCCTGGTGGTGGTTACATCAACCATTTTAGGATGTGGCGGAACAAGAACTGTGTTGTGTTAACTCAAGAATGGAAGCCATTGGAGCTAAGACCTCTCTGAGCTTCCATCTTCAGTTTCATTGCCATCTCTGGCAGCCATATTTACGATCTTGCTTTTGTTCTATGTGAAAAAAATTCAGATTGC
Organism: Tragopan temminckii; assembly: GCA_028571105.1. NCBI lineage: Eukaryota > Metazoa > Chordata > Aves > Galliformes > Phasianidae > Tragopan > Tragopan temminckii. Next base: position 5,616,722 of record JAOWBP010004313.1, on the reverse strand, counting down.
AGCTCAGAACTGAGCAGGGGCATTTCATAACCTCGAGTGCTTTGGCAGAGCGGGAAAACTCTTCCCACATTGGGTCTGTGTGGGACGCTCGTATTTTCAGCCACACTTTATTCAGCGTCCAGCCAAAACGTGAGGCATCACGGCAGCAGCGCAGGCCTCCTCACAGAGAGCTCTATGGCCACACAGCGGGAGCTCACAGCTGAAATAACTTCAGAACATCGTGTAGATTCTGCATGAACGGCTCCTTCTGACTTCTCTCCTAAGTGTGAAGATGAACCGAGATGTGAAACGTTGTGCTGTTGCTGCGCTGAGGTAAGCTCCATGGCTCCTGAGGCGCTCAGTGATTCTGTGGGGATCGAGCTGCTCCACAAAAGGTAGTTGTGCAGCCATCCTAGGGAAAGCACATAATCTCCTGAAACTTGGTGGCTCAGGGCTGCAGATGTGTTTTCTTCCTGATTTTTACACCAACCATTTCTGTGGGTGGTGGGTTACTGTAATGCTGCTCACGGGTATTGTGCACTAGAGTATCATCATGCTCTGCTTACCCCCTGTAGTTCCTTTTATTTTGATCTAATGTGTAAAAAAAGAATAATATTCCTCAAGACAATTAAATTAGGTTTGAGGTCCTTCTCTGTATGTTCACAGCGCTCCCTGCGTATGAAGTGTGTGTACAAAGATGCGCAGTGCTACAGATGATGCACAAGGAAACCGAACTTCTGAGGTGACAGTTACACTCCTTAAGGACACATCCTCGATTTAAGACTTTTTTTTTTTTTTTCTTTTTTCCTTTTTCTTTCTTTTGTGCTGGGAAAGGGTTACAAGATGAAGAGGTGTGAAATCCTACTGCAGGTGGTAGAGTACGGGGAGACTAACATTCTTCTCGGCCTCCTTCTGTGAGGTAAAGCAGCAACCATCTCAAAACCTGCAAAATAATGACAGTCGCTTAAACACGCCTTTTTTCCTGACAAAAGAAACAATTAATGCAGAATAGGCTTCTAGTGACGTGCTAAGTAATGCAGCGAACAGGTGAGAATGATGTGGGCAGCCTGTGAGCTGCAGGTGGGGTTTGTGTGAAGCAAGCCTTTTCAGGGCAAACAAGCTACAGCTGATGGCGTAGGAAGAAGTTCTTTCTAACACGGAGGGGGCCTACGGAGAAGTCTTTTTCGTGTTCCAGCAGCAAAACGATCAAGAAAATTTCTAGGAATGATTCCGTGTTTTCAAAAAGGAGTCTGTTGCTTGTTGGAGGTGTTTCTCTGCAGTGCTGCCACTAGAGGTCTGTATTGTCCCGTTTAACTGTTGCTCTGCTTTATCGGCTGTGCCAGAACAGATGGCACATTTGTTAGACTTCATTGAGTGTATTTTTCCTTTATTGAAGCGTGAGGGAATTTGATGTTTGCAGGTAGAAGTAGCTAGGTAGTTAAAAATTCATAATGTTTATTATTTCTTTGTGCATTTATATTGATGGAGGCTGAGAAGTAGTTGATTTATCTTCATCCATTTGATGGACACGTGCTAATGTCATGAGTAGGACATTCATTTTGTCTCTGATATAACACTTGAAGAATAGATGATATTTAGTTGGAAATGTCACTGAAGTAATGTGTACACATCAATTCCTTGATGCTGGCTGTCACTTAAGATTACAGGTGCATTTTTCTACAGGGACATTAGAATGGCTGGAGGCAATATGATTATTTTTGGGGTATGTGCATGTGTAGAAACGTGTCTTGCGGTTCCTTTTGTGCGCAGTAGCCGAGAAGTGGCCTAAAATCTGAATATTTAGGTGACTTCAAGCATGTGGTTGCCTTGTATTTTTCTCAACTGACAAAAAGAAATTTGAGATGGCAATTAGTTTAGGCTATTTAGTGTAAAACAAGAAGAGATCTTGGCGTGAAGGAAGAACACTACATGGGGTTAGGTTTTTTTCACATTTATTTCAAAAATGCTTAGTACCATTTTAATAGTACAAAATGGCTGAGTTTTATGTGAAATGTTCTTCTTCTTCATTACAATGACACAAATACATCAACAGAGGAGTGAGGACTAAAACATAGGAACCTTCTAATTCTGCTTCTTGACACCCTGGAAATTGAAGTCTTTCATTCTTGTTTTACTACAGAAGATTGCATAAGCATTGAGAAAAATGCACCTCGTCCTGAACTGCACTTTTGACCCCTTGTCTTTGACCCTGACTTGTATTCTTGCATCAGAAATAAAACCCTGGCAGTTCTGTTTGGTTCAGTAAAAGGCAAGTTTGCAGAGAGAGACAGGAAATCCATTCCTACTCTGTAGATTTATCACAAAAATGCCTAAAGCAAACAGCAAAGTAAGTTTGCTTTATTGGAGACAAACTCACACCTTTGCTCTTTCAAAGACCCTGTTTACAAGTTAAAACCATGGCTCAGACCGACTTTCTTCTTAAGCTCCCAATCTGTAGGTGCTGCCTGAAGGCACATACAGAGGAAAAAAATCAGAAGATACCCTGCTGCTATCGTGGTCTAGCAGAAGTGCTTGATGTTCTGAATATAAAATGATTGAGTTTCAATAGGCTGAAAACCTGGTGAGCTGAAGCTGAAATAATGGCACGTGTGCTGTCACCAGCAAAATTTGATAGCTGTGTATAGGAAAAGTCCAACTGAAGTTATCCTGACCAATACAAATCTTTCCAACAAAAATGCTTCCCCAATAAGCCTATTAATGGGCTGTATCATAGGAAGATTTCAAAAAGGCCAGTCTTCAAAGGCTCTGCCTGCACTTGGAATAGAGTTGTGTTTGAAAATGGTGTTGAGGCACAGTTTGAGTTCAGCTCTTGCTGCTCCATTCTGACAATGATTTGGCAGCCTGGTAAGAGCTTGGCTAAGATGTTAGATGTTATTTTCTTGGTGGAGGAGTAGAAGAGTTTTACTTCTTTACTACATTTAACAAACAAAGAAAAGCACCACACATGCACAACAACACTTCTGGCTGGTACAGGTGCTTTGAATTTTTTCTTAATATGGCTGGTTTTATGCTAAACATTTTTCCGTGTTACAGGTCGTGGATGACAGGGAATCCATCTTGAATTGCTTTTAATACTGTTTTCAGCTTAGCTCCCTTCTCAAAATAGGCCCAACGTGTATTTGAAAAGGGCAGAGTGAAATGAAATAATAATGGATTATGAAACATACCTAGCAATACTAGCTGGCTATAAGCATGTCACAAGAAATTGCTACTGTCATGTGGTGGCTGTATAGGTAGATAAATAAATAGAGGAATTAAGGTAATGGCAGGGTGGAGATGTGTGTTTGTTATCCTGGTTAGGAGGTCAGTACAACAAGTTTGTGGTAAGGTTAGGAAGAAAATTAAGTGATTTGATACCTGGTGATCTGCTCTGTTTGCTGGATGTGATGGATTTGAGTTCAAGCACTCTCAGGAAACATTTAGTTGTAGTTCCTTTTTAAGGAAAACTGGTAACTCTTCACTTTTTTGCTGAGTGCTCTTGTTGGCATAGTTTTTGATGTAAAACCTCAATTTATTTTTTTTCTAGGTTATTTCCCTCTCCCTCTAGGAAATTGCTTATGAACCTCTTTTTCCAGATGATGTTATGACAGATAATAAATTAGACACCATAGCGTGGTATGGATTACCAAAAAGAAAAGCTTCCAAATTCTTATCAGCGGAACCTGTTTTGTTCCCATTTCCTCTTTGTGTTTAGTTCTGCACCATTGCTTGCTTATGTTCTCAGATGCATCACGAAGCTTTTGGGGGGCTTGAAAGATCTCCTAGAAATGTAATGAAAATGTAAGGATGTATTGTTACTACACAAAATATGAACATTTCCTTGTGAATAGGTGTCGTATCTTCCAAGTCCTCTTGATGGCACTGGAGCCTTAGAGATGTATGCTCAGAAGGTCTCTCTTTTAGGCACCAAATCCTATTATCTAGGTTAGCTCATCTGTATTCAAAAGATCAATGTTGCATTATTACAAAGATCCTTTCAAGTGTAAAAAGGATGGCACTTCATTACAGAAAGTAAAAGAAACTAATCAAACTTTCTTGGTGAAATCATTGACTTTTTTTAAGCAAAGGGCAAATTTAAGAATTTGAAAGTCCGAAATGTGAGAGCGCCTTACTGTTAAGGGTCTGTGCTGCTCTAATGTAAATCTTCTGAACACTGTTCTTGGATTTTCATGTAATCTGAAGAAAGTGGTCTGTTGCAGCTCTCCTGACAGCTTACGATTAAGCCAAGCTGCTGCTAGCCCTCGTGAATCCGATGTACTTTATAGCTTTAGAGAACTGTCCAGTTTGCAGAGTCTCCTTAAATGTGAGAACAGAAGAGATAATCTTCTATTTCAGTGTAGTTGGGATGTGCTTTAGCAATGCACAGGAAATTTTCAGTAAATCTGAAATCATAGCAGTGGTGATTTTGAATCCTTCTCATCTGGGGCTGTGCAATTTGTCCGAACAGATAATTAGCTCCTTCCTTTTATTTTATTTGTTAAAGGACAGCAAAGAGTTGCGCGGTGCCTTGGTGTGATGCTGATAGCTAACTCCTTTATATCGTGCCTCTTAAAGCATTCCAGGTGCTTTGTTACAGAAATGGTTATTAGCACTTTGCAGTACCTGCAGGTAGATACAGGGCAGAACCTGGACCACTGAACTTCCACTCCTCCGTGAATTGGTACTGATTAGCAGCTCGTCTGTGTACACCTTGCTGTGAATATTTGTAATTTGTGCTAGATTTACATATATTACTATTTCTTTTGCTTATTTCCCTTGTCTGATTAGATGACTTGTGTAGCTCACCAGCACTGGCAGACCTTGCCATTGAAAATGCTGCTCAGAATTCCCTTCTGGTGACTGAGTGCTCGGTTAGTTTTCATGAATAAATCTCCAGCATCTGATCATCCACAGAAATGAACATAAATGGGTTACGAATGCAGCCAAATCAAAATTCAGCTTCAGTTGCATGCATATTCATGAGTATTACTTCCAACCATTTCCTTTCTCGCTGACAACTTGCATGAGTATAGCTCAGTTGCCAAAGTTTAGTACGATACCAGATCTTGCAGGCACTGAAATCAGCTTGGGCAGCTTGTACCAGTTATTGCTTTAAGCTTGAAGGAAGCTGGTTTTAATTCAGGATAGAGGTGGAGGCTTAATGAAGTCATTTGGAAAGGATGGTAAAATATGCCTTCAAAATCTGAGCAAGAAAGTGAAATCATTGGATTGCTTTAGCGATACATTTGGAATGAAACGAACTAGCTTTGCTGGCTTCCAGCTCCTTGCTGTAGTCAGTAGTTAAGTATCACGGTACCTACCCCCTCTGTACTTCATGGACTGTTTTTTTGTTTGTTTGTTTTAAAAAACTTTGAGGTTCAGGTTCTCCAAAATGTCCTGTGATGCTCATTTAAAAGGAAGGTAAATAAGTTGTTTTACAGTAGCCGTCTTAAAAATGAATCTTGTGATGTATCTAGGAAGAAATTGCTGGAAGAACAGTTGCTGTGAGATGTACTGCTGGAGCTGACGTCCACAGTGAGCTTAAATCACTCAGGTTTTTCATTTGTTTCTGATTTACTATTTAGTACTGTCTTTTGCAGCTAGTATGTGCAAGATGTACTGACGTGACGTTCTTAAATTAAATGGTTATATTCCCATTCTTGGTTTGGGGGACATGGGAAAGCATCGTGCTGTATTTAACCATCATCTGGGCTTCTGATAGGCATCCTTCTCTTTTGAGTAGTTACTTCATATAAGCTGATTTTCTGCTCTCTCTTCTGACATTAGTGTGAATTATTGTGTTTCATTGTTTTGTGGGTTTTTTTGTTTGTTTGTTTCTTTGTGAGAAAGCTGTATATACTCCTTGCATGTGAAGGAGTCAGAGGTTTGTTTCTATGAGGAGTAATTCTGTAAATCTGGCTTCTGGAACTGTGCTTACTTCCAGCTGAATTTCTGTAAGTTACCTTCTGCAAGAGAAGCAAATATTCCTTACCAGAAGGGAATAGAAGTGACTATGTGAAAGGATTTTCCAAGTCATCTGATTAGGATGGAATGAGAAGCTAAAGTGGGTAATAGAAAGAAAAAGTATTTTTGAAACTAAACTGGGATTCAGTAACTGTTAAGTTGCTTTACTCACGAGGTCTGTGTATTACAAAAAACAATAAAGATTTAAGCAATATATAGGGTTCAAACTAGTTTTCTGTGCAATAGTATAGCTCTGGTTTACTTTAAAGATTGCTGAGCTTGTTTGTTTAAACAAAATTGATTCTGATTATTAACATGGCTTCCATATCATCGTGCTTAAAATTTTGTAAACGTAGGTTCCAGTTCCAGATGAAAAGTATAATACTTAAGTTTTTTAGCATTGGGAACAGACAACCATGATGCTCTTGACTTGAAAAGATTACACATAAAAAACAACCTTGGCTTTCAGTAGTTATTGAAAACTTGTTAAGAGCACTGAGCATGTGGATGACTGTAGAATGAGGAAATAGTATCAAGGAACTGTTTATTCAGTTTGTGTCATACTCCTGAAAATGGGCATTGTTTGCAGTTTCAGCATGCAAAATGTAAATATCATCAACTGTGAAAATCAGTTTTAACTACTGCATTAGTGGAAAGAGACTTTTTGAAATTGTTATTTAGTTAGTTAGTTTAAACAATAGAAAGAGTATAAACTTAGTACTGATCACGGAGAGGTGAATATATAGGTTTAAATATTACAAATTCTCCAGTCAGAAAATCTTCCCTTGCATGGATGGCGATGTTTATTGGAGTTGTAATTTGCTCATTTGGTCACAATACGTGGTGGCTCACCAACTGGTTAGGATGGAAACCTGTCATCTCTTCAAAATTGTAGCATCAAACACTTGTCTTGAAAGGTGTGGGTGTAGAAGTATTCATGTTAACATGTTTTCTATTGATACTGACTCCCTGTCCAGAAAATTGACTCGTAACCTATTTTTGCTTTTCTCAAATATTAAAAAATTAGAAACAAAAGTAGCCAAATCTCTGTGCTTCGTGCCCTCACTCCACTTGTATTACCTTACGTTCTCAATCTGTGGTGACTAGAAGAAACTTAAAGCTGGGAATTCTGGATGCCCAGCAGAAGTCACAGTGTGCTTTTGAAGGTGGATGGTGGCACTACTGCCATCCCCACAGCACCATGGCTGCTGTTGTTTGGGAAATCTCAGGTTTTTAACCTTTTGAGTTTCGTGTGTAAGGATCTCACAGAATAGGACTAACTTAGGATCCCTTTTAAAATCTGAAGATTTAGGTTAATAGTATCACAGAAGAAAAAAAAAAAAAAAAAAGCTTAATGAGTCTCCAATCAGAGTGGTAGAATTGGTCTATTTTCTGATGTGACTGTTCTGCTTACAAGTAGCTTGAGTTGATGGATAACATCTCACTTTAAAATGTGGAGTAATTCTAAATAGCTCTGTGAATTTTGCTGCTACAACTTGAACAACAACAACAACAATCAGGGCAACAAACGAAAATGTTTCCTTGCTCTTACTCCCTGCTCTACCACTACTGCTGCTGGCTTTCATTGCTGGCTGGGTGACATGAAATTTTCTGCTTCCCATTCCTGCCTCTCTGCCACATCACAAATAGTTTAGCATTCTCAGCGTGAAGGAGCTGCGGGCTGTTTGGTGCTCTAGCCAAGGACCTTGAGGCAGCAACCTTGAAATAATTTATTGTGAAGGTAATATTTGATAGCCTAATTACTATAAGTCCCACTTTTCCACTTCCAGCTAATTATGGTCACTAGAGAAAACTGAGTCCAAACTAGTATTTACCTTGTGTAAAGGAGGGAATGTCTTTACCCTTTGTATTTCCTGCATCTGGTATTGGTGTTAGAGATGATGTGCTGCAACAGGTGAGCATTGGAAAGCTGTGCTCCTCCTCTCTTCCTGGAAAAATTAGGAACATATGTATTTTGTACTTTGTGCAAGGGTATTAAGGAGTATAAATTTGTCTTGGGCTGAAGTTTTGTGACTGTGCTATTAGAAGATTTGTTAGACAGAATAGAAATGTAATTAGTAAGATATTAGTGAGCAGTAATGAAAGAAGAGTACAAACATGACTTTCTCTCAGGTCATGTAACAGTTCAGCCACAAGTGTCCTTGGCACTTCTGCTCTAGAGCAGAATGTACTGAAGGAAATAAATGGAAGTGTGTCCTAAGTGGCTTTTATTTTCCTGTTTTTTCTTCCCCTCCCCTTCCTCCCCCCGTTCTATTTGTCATTTCTGTTGCTGTTCTATGGCAGCTTTACAGAATGCAGGGTTGAAATCCTCTGCCATTTTACTGTGACTTATGGAGGCTAAAGTAGAGAGTACAAAGCTATCAAGCCAGATTGCAAGTTCTTTTATGAGCCAGTTTTCTTTACATTTTAACATTTTATTTTCTCGCAACTGAATTGACTGGATTCATAATCTTCAGGGGTTCATTTCAAGGGGAATGCTCTATGATCTAGAGAAGGACACAAATATTGTAGCCTTAGTCTAATTCTTTACGCTCAATGCAGTATTAATATCTTCTATAAGAGCAGCAAGAATGGAGAAGAATTTCACAATATAAATGGATATTACTTATATCTATCCTTTGTCATGTATTACTTCTTTAAAAAAGATAACTAAAGATACTTTTTGTATTTTTAGACCATTTTTTTCTGACAACAGAAACAATGTAGACAAATGCTGTTGAAGGCCAGGTTGGACAAAACTGGCAAGTGATTTTATTTTATTTCATAGTAAATCAAGCTATGATTTTTGGTCTATTTATATTCAAATGTAACTCACTACCTAAGTTTTATCTTGCAGATGTATTGTCTGTAGCTTAAAATTTACCCTTGAATCTCATTACTTGCTGCATTTGATTCTTCTAGTAGTGTATCCCATGTGAATTAAAGTAGCTACTGGTGTATGGTAACGGGGACTATGTCATTGGGAGGTCTTGTTGGACAACAGCAGGTTTCTGTCTTTCAGAGCATTCATTCCTTAACGTTAGTTTTACTGTTCAGAAGAACTTTATTTCAATAGTATTTCTATTGTGTCCAAAAGGTACTCCTTGAAGTGTTTGGAACCTTATGAAATAGATTTGATGGGTTTTTAAAGATAGTGAGAGTGGATATGTAGTTGAGGCATATTGGATCATAATTTTGTTAAGTCATGCCCTTTCTGTCCTTCATCACCCTGAGTCAGAAACCAGCCTTTTTACCAAGAAAAAAAAGCCCAGCCCACATCCTTGATAGCTTAACTGCCTGTTTGGTAAGCATCCATAGAGGGGTTTGGAATCCAGTTCCCAAATGGCTTTGGTTCTGGTACAGTGCTGTACCTAACTAAAGAACATTTTCTTCTTCATTATAATTTAATCTCATGTGGACCTGACTACATCTGGCCTTCCTGTTAATCCTTATGAAAAGCAGCAGGAAGGTAGCAAGAGATGCATCCACATACTTTATTAAGCCTGTTTTCCCATCACTTTATCTCATTAACTGCTTGATCACTGTGAATAAAAAATAATATTCCATTAACTCTCAACTTCAAAAGACTCAGATTTTTCAGATCAAACAGTCCTTCAACAGCTGTTTAAAAATCTTTAAATCCAAGAGGTTAGCTTCAAAGAACACCTCATGAGTGTTCTGAACCCAGTCGACAGGTAAACAGTAATTTATGACCAAAGATACGCATTAATGAAATGGCTTAAAATCACAGGCAATCTCTCATACACTTTTTTTTTTATTCTAGCAGGGAGTTCCTAGATTGACAGCAGTATGAGTGGATGGTTCTACTATCCATGAAACAGGCAGTTCTACCAACACTTTAAAAATGTACTTTGTTTAGAGAAGCGCATTCCCTCCTGATCTCTTCAGTATGGCCACAAAGCTATTTTGAGTTTTGTTAAAGAGTGTTCTAAGTAGCAATTTGTTAGAGATGTTTAGTTAGAAAGCATCATTGAATTTTTAAATTATTAGTGCGAATTGGCATGGGTTATAGACATTACATATTTGACAGTACCTAGATCCTTCTGGGGCATAGAATCATCAAAATTGGAGAAGACCTCTGAGATCATCCAGTCCTACTGTCCACCTACCACCGGTATGTCCCCACTAAACCACGTCCCTTAGTACCATCTCTAAATGTTTCTTGAACACCTCTAGGGACAGTGTCTCAACCATTTCTGTGGGCAGCCTGCTCCAGTGCCTGACCATTCTTTTGGGGAAGAGATTTTTCCTTTATATCTAACCTGAACCTCCCCTGGTGCTACTTGAAGCCATTCCTTCTCATCCTATCACTAGTCATGCAGAAGAGGTTGACCCATCTCACCACTACCTCCTGTCAGTTGTAGAGGGAGATGAGGTCTCCCCTGAACATCCTCTTCTTCAGACCGAACCCCATTCACTCAGCTGCTCTCCCTAAGACTTTTGCTCCTGACCCCTCACCTTTGTTGCCCTTCTCTAGAAGGGTGTGTATTCTATTGCTTTATTCTTGAGGTCCACCACAGAATTATTCTGTAGCCTCATGCTACGTTGTAATGCAAAAGCAGAGGCATTTTGCTATGAAATCTCACTGATAAAGTTAGCTTCAAGCAGAAATGTCTTTTGCAGTGTGTGTCTGAAAGAAGTGGGAACAAAACACAAACAAATATTACACACGCACACAAAAACCCACCACTTTCATTGACTCCTGGGGTAACTGAACAAGTGCACTCCCTTCCACACACTTAAGATATTTACCAGATTGCCATATTCACATGTGAAGAATACAGAGATGGTAAAGTCGACCTGAGTGGTAATTTAGCTAAGCAGCAGTTCTCAACATGAGTCATGAAACTTAGTGGGGAAAAAAAGCCATCACCCATCTGGGCTGTCTACTGTTTGGGACCAACTGTGTGTTGAGGTGACAGCTGATTGTTGTCTGCTTCAGGAAAGGGCATGCAAGTGTTTGGCCTTTTCTGGCAGTTTTTCCCTGTGTCTGTTTAAGATGTTTCTTCAGATTTCCAAAGTGCAGTTGCCCTTGCAGTAAGTTTCTGAGATTTTCTTTCTAGTTTGTAATTTTCTTTTCGGTTTTTCTTTTGAAATTGGCTCAGCTTTTCCCTGCTCATGTGACTTTTTTTCCCCTTCTCTGATACAGAATACCACCAGGTTTATTCTTGTAGCATCATGAGCACGTGTCCAAAATAACTGTTATGGAAGCAGAGGGAGTGTGAGCATTTGACATTAAATCTAGTGATGTTTTTATTTTTAATTCCATAATTCCTTAAGTATATAGCTGTGTTCAGGGATATTTCTGTAGTTGTACTGAAGCTCAGACATAGATTCTTTTCTTTATTAGTAGATATAATTTCCTTATCTCATGTTATCAGCAAAGACTTAGAAGTGACTTAAAGGAGTTTCAGCAGTAGCACCAGAATACAAGAAATAAAGGAGGCAGCTGATAGAATGCGTTAAGTAGAAATTAAACAGCTTTGATTCATGTTTGGACATTCGGTTGTGTGGTACCCGCACAGATATTCAAACGCAGTTAGCCAACTGAATTGGGCAAAGTGGTGTGAGGTCTGTTTAGCTATCCGTTACAGCCCTTTGAGCTCTGGAAAAAGAAAATCAGCCCGTAAAACACCAACTGTGTGTCATGCATACGCAGTATTTCAGTTTCTGTTGTTTTTTTGTGAAGCAGATTGGAACTGGGAGAAGCCAAAGCCTGTTCAGAAGGACAGTTGAAATTATGTCTGTGGGTACCAGATGCTTTGCTTACATGCTGCTTTTCCTTGTTCTCTAAACCTTTGTCGTTCTTCTTTCGTTGATGTTAATTACCAAGATATTTCCACTCCGTCAACTTGATTGTTGCAGGCTTGCCTCTTGATTCACTTTTTTTTTTCTTCCATCTTTTGTTTCTTTTTCTTTCTTTCTTTTTCTGTTTTCCACTAAAACTCACTGATCCATAGTTCTCAAGGTTCAGGCTCTCAGCTCACAGATCATTTATTACCTCAGCCTTTGCTGTTGTGCTTAATCTCCTTGGACAGGTTACATTACCACATCTCTTGCTTAGTACTACAGGAAGCTAAGCATGTGCAATTTGAATGGAGGGTCAGACTAGCAAGAAAATGTAATTTCTAAGATTCTTACGATGATTTTTTATGTTGAGTGATTCTGTGACTGATAGCTTATGGCTAAGTATGGCACTATTTCTTTGAAATGTCCAGGTGTGTTTGTTTTGTGTGCTAGCAGTATGAACCTTAATCACAGGGTAAAACAGAAATGAAAGGAATAACACCACAAGTCAGCATTTTTCTCTAACAGTTTGAGTATAACAGAATACAACTGCTGCCATCTCAGGTATACCAAGACAGTGCTTTTGGAGTAAGCCACGAACTGGCAGTTTTCTGTAAAGACTCATAAGGAACTTGAGTGAAAGTTAGGAGATCTGAACAAGGAGAATGAAAGTTCTCAAAGAATTCTTTCATCTCTTGTGTGTTATTTCCCTGCACTCAATTAGAGACTGGCCGAGGCCCTGACATGTAACGCTCTGCAATAAGCTCTATGCCTTGCTAACAGTTTGTTTGCAGAACAGGGCTGTTCTGCAAGTGTTTGAAAGAGTTGTGATTCAAACAGTATCCCAGAAAATCTTTTGCTGTCAATTTCAGTTACAAACGAATTGACCTTTTTTTTTCTCCCCCCCAGAACTTTTTGGTGAGTTGTTTCAAGAAATTACTTTGGCTTTCTGAAGCTTTAACTCTAAGCAAGAGAGACTGCAGCACACACAGCCTGCAGTGAAAACAGCCTCCCTGATTCTATGATAACAACAAATGTAAATGACTCAAGATCAAAGTTGCGGATGAACTTGCTTGTTCTCTCTCTTCCATTTTCCTTTAACTTCTTTCTTTTTAAGTGAGGAATGTCTACTGAGAAATCTTATTAAATATCAAAACTGAAAAGCAGTTCTTTTTCTCGAGTCCTAGAAACTTTTAGCGAGGAGGGAATCTTCTTTGTAGTATTGTGACAGTTGTTCCAGAAAATGTCTGCTTCTCTCTTCAAAGTAAAATTGCTTTTAGTTGAAATAGCTCGTATTCCCACTGACTGTTTTTTCTCTGAATCTTTTTGCTCTTTTTTTCTCAGCTTATTACTTTTTTGGTTAAGTGCAAATGCTACCAACATATTACTAGTCATGCTGCTTAAGTAAATGGCGTGTACTTTTTGGTTTGTTCTGTGTAGTAGTTATTAGAAATGAGATCGACTTTTAGGTTTCTAAAATATCTGGTGGCATTCAAGAGCACCTGACCTCTCAAATGTCCAATTCATTTTTATCTATTCATGTAGATGGACTCTTCAGTATCTGGACTACTGACTATCACAGTGGGGGGAAAAAGAAACAATAACAGCAGGAATAAAAGTATAAACCCCATGTTTGATTTCTATTGTTTTCAAGAACAACTCTCTCTGGGTTTTGCTTTTGTATTGAAAAGTTGTTTCAAAAAGTTTTTGTACGACTACGGATGTTAAGTAAAAGCTTGCTGGTCTGACCATGACGAGAGTAGACTGACTGAATCTTCTCTGTTCCTGCCCGACAATCACCTTCACAATGGGTTTCAAATCTATTAGGCTAAATGCTTATTTAAAAACAACCTTCTGTTTGTAATTATGAACAAAATACTTAAAAAAAATTTACTTTAGTGGGTAGAGTGAAAGTTCAGCTTCTGCTAGGCTTTTCCAATTTCTAGGCTTTCCAGGTATGGTAGAAGTGTTACTTGACCACCGAGGGCTTCAAAAGCTCCTCATGTTTCTAACTGGTGTTTTTTTTGTTGTTTGTTTGTTTGTTTTTAAGTTTCTGAAATTGACACAACTAAGCATTCTGTTTTGTGTGAAGATGCTGTCCCCATTTTGAAAGGGGAAAAAAAAAATTAAAATAAATTTCATTTTTCCAAGGGAAAATTGTTTTACTATTTATTTCATATATACTAAGCCAGGGAAGAGCAGGGGGAAACATTACCCTGCTTCTACACCCTTGCTGTCAGCAGAACTCAAGACGTGCTTCTTGACTATTAGACTTAGTTCTGGGAAGTCTTCATGTTGTTGAAGGGCTACAGACAGAAGCCCAGCTGTAAAGCTAGCCCAGGAGCATCTGCCATAGTGCAGATACCATGAAGAGGTCTTCCTGCTGTGCAGGAGCTGCAGGTATCACCAGCTGTGCTGCTTCCAGCCACTTTTTATACCTGGTGATGAGCATGTTTGCTGGGTGTCTTCAGATGATGAGCTTCTGCCACAGCCATGCAAAGAATTTGGTGTTCTAACAGCCTTATTTCTGTAAGGTGAAAGAGGCAGAGGGTAGGAAAACAACGATGCTATGGACATTAAGCTTCTAGGTTGTTTTAGTTAGCATTATACAGTGTAAACGGTGACACAGTTGAGGCAGGGAGGTGTGGGAGACAGATAAGATGTCTGAAGTGATTAATTAGTGCTCTAGTGAAAATACTAATTGGATGTGATGTTGGGTTGCTGTGCATGTCGTATAGTCTGACAACAAACACAGACACATCCTCCTCCATCTCCCTTTCCTTTAATTGTGGTCCATAACAACTAATACCTTCCCTCAGCCTGAGAGCATCCATCTCCTCTGTGAGCCAACTGTTACTGGTTTTCCTCTTGTGCTTTGTGAAGCTAGGTGATTCTTCAAGGCTGAGTGTGAAGGCCACATGCACAAAAGCCTGGAGGGAAGCAAGTGGATGTGTAGCGAAGTTCTTTATGAGTGGGAGTCAGTGTTATTAAGACTAAGGAAAATTGCCTTTCTTACTGCTCTTCAGCTGCATGAGAGAAGTACATTTAATGCAGACCCAATACTGGATCTGTTGTAAAAAACACTGCTGCCAGCAGTGTCAGCAGACAAGCCCTGAGCTGTGTGTGCTCAGGTGCTGAAGCAGCCTCTACTCCTCTCTAAGTGGTCCATCCGTCCTCTCTATTACTAGAGAGGTTTTAATTGCTTATGCCGTTTGCTGTTTTTTTCCCCCCAATGCTTAAGAGCAGATGAAAAAAAAAAACAGAAACAACACACACACACACACACACAAATCTTGATGAGAATATTTATATTATCACGTAGCTCAGAGTGATGAAATTGTACTAATAAACAATTAATGATTAATTGTTTACTGTTCTATTTTAATAAATGTTTAATGCAGATCTGATGACACGGTAGCACTCTTCAAAGGAAAGATGTGGTCCTGTCAGTCATCATGAGGGATGCTTGTGGAAGTATGGTGACCACAGAAAGGAAGAGGGATGCTAGGGGTAAGCCTGAATTGATAGGGCAGGCATAGAGGTGTGTGAGAGGGGTAGGATATTCCAAGACTATTGAGAGAAAAGATTAATTTGACAGCTGGATCAATGAAAGTTATTCTGTAGTTATTTCAGCAAATAGACTTTTATGGAAGATTATAAATATTTTCTCATATTCATGGGGAGTTTTTCCTGAATAAGCAGGATTGATTGAACCTGCAGATGTTACATTGCTATTAACATTTTTATTTGCATTATGTGTATTGGACAGTCAGATCCTTTAGACACTGGAATATGTCATCCCTACCCAGTTAATAAATATGACATAATATCCTACAGAACTTTTTCTTCTATTCTTGGGCTTCTGAAACAGACTGGGACTGCTTTTAGTTAACTATCCAGACACAGAAACATCTGCATTCAAGTAGAAAGACCATACATATGACATAGCCAGGTAACTTGGTTCTGTGCATTTATACGCAAAGCATGAGTCAGTCAAGTTTAATGACCAAGCCACGGACATTACACCTGTTACAGGAAGGACTCTATTCTTGCTGCATGCAATTTATGGAATTTTTTTTCAAATGTCAGTGTCTTTATACTAATACAGAAGAACATCACAGAAATAAAGGTGATGACAAGGGAAGTTCAGTGTTTTAAACAACTGGTCTGAAAACAAATCCAGAGTTTGCTCAGCTTACCTGCATTTTGTGTAGTAAGCTGAGGAGGTGTCCTGTTTCCTAAGTTTGCTTTTTAAAATATGAACTTAAGGCTTCAAGTTTTTTTTTGGAATGTACATTTATCTTGTGTGTCTTTTGAAATGATGGGAACTGATTGCCTGTCTATAATAAGAAAAAGAAAACTGTAGGCCACGGCTTGAGAATCACCTGTGTGTAACTCGCTCTTTTATTTTTAGCTTGTTTTGTTTTGTGATGTGTTGGCATATATTGATTACATGGCTAGAATTTAAGATGATGAGCTAAAGAGATTGAGCAGCACATGCAGTGAGAATAAAATTGTCCAATGAAGGATGTTATTTTTATCTTGAACTTGGATGCTACCTGCGTTCTGCTAGATTCCAGCTTTACCTGCTTGCTACTGATTTGCTGTGTTTTTTTCTTTGAATCTAAGTATACACCAATCTGAGTTTTTCATCAAAAGATGACTTTTTTTTCTTGATCTTTGCATTCATTTTTTAAAAAATTTTCTATTTAAACTATCTCATACAGCTTTATAATTGTGAATTTTTATTTTTACTGATTCCAGCTGAATGATGTGGAATGAAAGTAGAAGGTTAGTCAAACCCTGATTTATAAAAATAAAAGGAGAAAGTGCACAGAAACAGCTAACACTGAAGAAATTAGCGCTAAGTGGCTGATAGAAGAGTCTCGCTGCTATTTCTCATCTCACTGAATATCTAATGGAATATCAGAACAACAGCACTAAAATATTGTGTATTTCAAAAAATAGAATATGGCTTTGGATGAGAAGAGAGGGAACCATACTGAACTTCAGGAAAGTTAAGCACCAAACTCAAGAGCTCTGTTTTCCTGTTTTGTATCCTGTCTAGTTCTTGCTCTGAATCACTTGAGTCTGATTCCCCCAGGTGCATTGTCCAGTTGCCATGAGATAGTATCAGTTTTTAGCATTCTGTTTTTGTTAAAATGTACTTATGTTGTACATAGTGGTTTGTGCAAGCACCTGAAAATACATTTGAGGATGGGAATGGGAGAATCTTTCAGTTTGGTTTGCTGTATTGTGGCTCCTGCTGAACTTCTACGACAGTAAGAATCATGGTTGCTCATCTGAGCAAACAAGACCGTGGTATCCCAGGAAAGCTTGGCTCACGTTGGCTGCAGGTACTCCTGGATCAGCTACTGGCACTGGTCAGCCTGTGTATGAGACAGAAGTCTCTGCTGGCGACAGAAGAGCTCTTTTCTCTAAGCTTAGCTATATTTTTTTCTACTAGCTTTGCTTCCGTGGAGTTTTTAGTGAGGTGCATGAATTTTTGATAGTCTGATGGGAAATGTGAAGGAAGCAGTGCCAAACCTTGATTGGTTTTAAAAGCAGACTTTGTTATTTTTTTTAATACTTGCAGCTCAGCTGTGTAATTCAGGATAACTGCACAGTTCTGCTAGTCTTGCTTAAATTCTGTGCTGTGAAGACAAGCCAAAGGCATTGCACAGGACAACTGTGTGGCAGCATGATGCTCGCACAGCACTGCTGCACTGCAGTGGTTTCTGCAGGAGGAATCCAGCAGCTCAGTCGTGCACAGTCACAATTGGATGTAGACGAGACTACAGTGAGTTTGCCCACTAGTCTCTTGCCTTGGGCTTTTCTTCCCTTTTCTATACTTTAAACTGCTCTCCAGTATTTGTGTTATATTTTACAAATCAGAGCCAAAGCTCTGCATTAAGTTAGCCCGTATAGAAGCGCCTCCTGCACTGAGCAATAATATCAAACTGGGACTGTGCAGGGTTATGCTGTGTATCCCCTTTTTTTGCTGATTGCTGTAGCACTCTATAATCAAGTGCTCAACTATTGTGAGCATACTTCAGCTTGTTGTAATTGCCCTTTGTTTCAGTAAAGAGACTGTAATTACTCCTGTGGGCCATGCCTTTTGCTTTAGCAGTGTTTGATTGAAACCAGTCATTTATTGTAAAATCTTAAGGCTTTCTGCAGTGTTTACTGATAAGCTTTCTGTGTGACAGTCATTTAGTCTACCCAGCCATCCATATATTAAAGATATTGCACATTTTCCCTTTCTCTATTCAGACAAATCAACTGCTGGTTTTAGTTTGATTACATTTCAGTTTATTGAGTTCATTGTGTAAGTCTTTTCTCCCAGGTTCTGCTTGAGGGAAGACTGGCATTCAATGCAACTGTGGCTGGTTTGAGGCTGCTGGAAATTAGTGATGTGAAACTCATTAATAAAATGAACTAAATACCTTTATGTAAACTTTATTCCTTTTCCCTTACCACTGCATAAAAGAATAGGCCACCACTTCATGAAGCCTTTTAAATATCAGTGAGTTGGAAACTACTGATGCTTGCTCTATCAGTTATTTGCAAACTGTTGACTATAGGTGTGTGGATTTTTATTTTTATTTTTAACAGCAATAGAAATATTTTGCTTACTAATGAATTCTCTTGGTAACTAAATATCTCAAGCCAGAAAATAACTTAGTGTT
>JAOWBP010004313.1:5574017-5598182 GCA_028571105.1 Tragopan temminckii | reverse complement strand
CCCCCCCCCCCCAAAAAAAAAAAAAAAAAACAACCAACAGAAAAACTTCATTTTTGGAGCTGGTAGAGTTTGGCTTAGATCCTAAGAAAATGAAATAGGGCCCATTTCACACCTAATGGTGTGAAAGTTGACTGAAACTAACCACTGATAATCTGAACCTAGTTATAACCTAGAATTTATTCCGAAACAAGTATGAATTCTATTCAATAACTACTGTGGGTCATTAGGAGATCACATGTAGGTGAGTTTTATGCAGTGCATATCATTGTTTCCTTGGACACTTTAAGTTCTTGCTCATTTTAAAAAGAGAATGGTAAAAACTAATTACCTTTTCAGCCTTTCTTCTGTAAGTAAAATAGTAAAATAGCTCAGATTTTGACATCTGAGAACTGCATATTTTATTATGCAGATACTTCCAAATGATTCGTGTGAGTTAAATACCTCAGCCTCAGTGGTACTAGGCTAATTTGTAGCCCCAAGGGCAATAGGGTTGTGTATTTTGCTTGAGTGATCAAGGCTCCTGCTTTTAGCTCACATGTAACCATCTTCCAGGTTTGCTTGGATTAGAATCACCTAAGAAAGCGTTTTAAAGTACGTAAGCTTTGAGTTTTGTACAGATATGTCTCTGTAATCTAATTGAGACTCTGAGACCTGCAGTGTTAATGGTGTTTTATGAGGAAGCTTTCTTTTCTGTTTTCCATTCGTTTGACCTTTCCATTACATAATTCATTGCAGTTTTTTTGGAAAATTTCTATAACTTTATGGCCTTGCGGACGAAGGCACTAAGTCTGAGTGCATAACCAATCAAAGAGCGATTTTTTTTTTTGCTCATTTTGTTGCTAATTTGGACTTGATAAGTGGTGATAGTAGTTGTAAAGCCAACTGAAAAAGATGTGGATAGAAAGATGCACTTCCGCTGAAGAAATTTTCTTAGTGTTTCATTTTCTGCCTGTATTTCTGCTTTTATTGCATTATTTGATCGATAGGAGGTCTTTTTTTTTTTTTTAATATATCTGAAGTGCTTTTTTTTCTGTTGTAAGCTTGTATTTATTTGCCTTTTTGTAAATAGGAATAGAAAATCAACCTCTGCGTATAGTACTGTCTCTGTTGCAAATATGAAAGTCCCAAAGAAGAGGTTTGGCAGAGTAGAAGTGGAGATTGACTTTGAATCTCTTCCTTTTGTAATGATTAAGTACAAATCGGTAAGAGTCACAGGTGGGATAAATTAAAGTTTTCCACAGATCAGGCAGGGTGGGTTTTCCTTCAGGATGAGGGGGGTGTGCACTTTGTAGCTGAGGGTGCAATAGATCTGCTTTGGATGTTGATACCGTGTTCCTTGATGAAAGCTGTATCAGACCTTATTCACTTTAAAGGCTTGCATGACTATAAATTAATAAAGTAGACTACTTGGCCATTTGAAAGTCATGTTATTTGTCCTAATACAAAACTGTTGCAACAGTTTTTTTGTTTTTTTTTTAAATGGGAGACTTTAAAATCAATCAATCTTTCTTAACGGAAAGATAGGTCTCCAAGTATTTCTGATAAAAGGAGCCAAGAATCTACATGTATCCAAGCAATTGTATTTGTGTATGTGACACAGACAAAACTTTGCTGTAGTGCTCAAGTGGAATGTGCTCGATAGTGCTGGTGAAGACACGCTGCATTTTTATTATTGATAAGAATGCTGAGAAATGCACCAGAAGTACAATGACAGGGAGTGTATGAGAGCTCAGCCATCTTGTCAGCTGCGTACTGGAAATACTACTGCATATTTTCTCATCATGAATATTACTGCTTTCACAATACAATTTTAAGTAGTAGGTCAGTAATAGGTAAGCGTTCTGCTTAATGTCACATTGCCAATCTCTTTTCTGGCTGACTAATAGATTGCATCGGAGCCCACTGTTGGAGTTTCTGCTCCTCTGTTTTCATTATCATTGACTGAAATTAGCAAAAGCGTAATGTTTGTGCCTTTAGAGGAAAAAATAAAAGGCACCACAAACAAACACAAAACAAAAAAGAAACAAGAAAACCACCCACCTTTTCCTAGTAAGGACCTAGACTAGAAACAAAGAGTGTAAGAGCATTTTTTTTTTTGAATAAATCTTTTAGTTGGGATTTTCAAGGATATCTTTGCTAAAGCTGACAGCTCCATGTGTTCTTTTGTGTACTTAACATTCTGATGTGAATGAAGGCTCAGTAGCATAATTCATCATCAGGGAAAGCCTTGGAGCATGGCTGAGGAGAGCAAGGTGGAAAAGAATCCAAAGCCCTGCAACTCCAGTTTTTGCAAACAAACAAAATGGTCAATTGTATAGCAGCCTTGACTGCCTTAAATTTTAAAGTTACTGCTTATACGAATATTGTATAGTTAGCCAGTGTATTTTAGTAATGCTAAAATTTTCTTTGAGTAAAATCTCAGTGTTTAAGTTACGTAAATAAATGAAGTATTCACATTAATGAGGTTCTAATGGATATACTCCAAGGAATGATTAGGCCTGGCAGAGAAAGCTAATTGTATCTTCTAGGTTTATCTCTTAAAATTGTGACTGCTAATAAAATGTGACCATAAAGTGGGTGATCCTTGAGTAACAGGGCACTGAACATTTATGTTCTGGCTGACTTGAGTTCATATATATACATACGCACAAGCATACAAGTTGCTTTCTATGGACAACGTGTTTGTCTACATGCATTAGTTTGATTTTTATAATCACGTTACATGTCTCTGTAGGTGTACAACTGCCCCATATGAACTTGTACATCTGGTTTATAGGTTCTGAAAATCTTGCCTGGGGATCAAAAAGAGCTTCATCCAGGATTCAAATATGGAAAGAAATCTTCCATTCTGAAAATTGTAAGCCTTGGTTTTCTTGGAGGCTCGTGTAGTCTATATACATTAAGAGGAAAATTGAAGTCCAACTCTATGCATGGAAATCCTAAGTTAAAGTGAGCAGCATATGGTCTTGAAGGAAATGGAATAAAAGGAATCACAGTCACAGTGAACCTTAAATTATTTAAGCTCCTCCAGTGATAGTGTTCTGTAACTGCTTTCCCTTTTTGTAAATGTTTCTACGTGAAGAGCTCAAGTGTCGGCTATTGAGCAAAACTTGAGTCCAATTTCTGCTTGCCTTGCTCCCTTGTAAAACCTCATCAGCCCTGTCTTGTGCTCTCTGAAGTCAATTACGGCTGTGCAAAGTGGTTGTAAATTGCTACTGTTTATGAGGTGATAGTTTTATCTCATTTTGTGATCTGTTTTCTAGTCTACAAAAAGGTATCATGCAGTGCAGAATCAGGCCCACGTCTCTTAGCACCAGAGGAGTTGTACTTAATAACAAAGACCCCTAGAAATAAATATATGTGAAAACAGAAATAGTACTAGGTGAGCATCAAAAAGACTCAAAGCCCAGAAAAGCAGTGAAGAGAAAGACAGCAGGAGTTGCTATGTTTCCACAGGGCGCTTAGAGACGTGAGCCCTGTTAGTGAGTTGGGCTTTGCAGGAAGCGGAGCTCTTTCCTGTACAAGACTTGATAACTAGGCACCAATCTAAGAAGTGTGAAGTGTCAGATGTTTTGGTTTTATTCTGCCTTATTAACCGGTCTGGAGTAATGCTAGCAATGGATTTCTCCTGCAGTGCGTAGAGTCAGATTTTCTTTTTTTTTCAGGCAGGGTGGAACAGTCTCACATTCCTTTTGCTGCAGACCCTGTAAAGAATGTAGGTCAGTGCTGAGTAGTTGTCTGGGGAGATGGAAAAAACAACAAAGCCTCAAAAATCTGTAATACTTGTGTACTGGTCAACCATATGCATCTCATAGGGAAAGCTGACTTGTTGGCCTCAATACCATAAACCAAAGCAGAACGTCATGCCATAAGCTAGTGACCTGGCTGTTCTCTTAAATTTCATAGCGTGAATTGATTGGTTTAAACAAATGGGCTTGGAAACTGAATTTTTACTTTCTGTTGTGTTTCCATTGCATTTTTTTTTTTTTTAATTGCAACTCTCCGACCAGCTGCTCACTGGTTTTCTTGCAAGAATTACATGTTGAGTTTTCTGTATGCTTCACCTCTCCTCAGATTTCAGTTTTCGTCTATTTCTATTTACAACAGTAATGAATTGATGTTAGTTTTTTCTGATAGTGGAAATTCTGTCTTGCTGTATATTAGCATTTCTGAAGGATTTTATTGTACTCTTACTTTTAATATCACTACAGGGAATTTAAAATAAAATAGATAATTTAAAATCAATTCTTCTTATTCTGACTGCATGCAGACAGCTACTGTTGTGAAAAATACGAGAGATTGTGGAATCCTCATTAGACTGGGAGAAGTACTCCACACAACATATCTGATTGGCTTTTATTTCTCTATGGGATTTTCAGCATTGGTTTACAGTTCATTTAAGTATGGAATAGAATTTCTACTTTTTTACTTTGCAAAACATGAACCTTTAAGTTAATGTTAAAACCACTCAGATTTTCGGAGGTGCTTAGCATCTCTTGTAGGATAGTAACAGTATTTAGAACGTTTGCATCAGATGTGGTACAGAGTTTGTCATGGAAGAGATTTTTATTGGTAAAATTGGCTATTACATGGGGAGGACTGAGAAGTACATCTCTTTGAGGAAGTAGAAGAGGATAATGGACTGGCTCTCTTTAACATGACTTTTGGGCTCAAGAACACATAATTGCATCTAGTTTTGGGATGAGAACATTATGGTACTTGCCTGAGTAATCTTTTTAATTCTACTTTCAACTAATGTAGATTTGAATCTACCAAAGTGGATGTCTTAATAGGACAGATGTCACTAAGGAGCTGGTTATGCCAACAGCAAGCAGACTGGGCTTTGTTGGAATGACTCAAGTGTCACATGTAAGACCATGCTGATCAAAAGCAGGGTCTGCCACACAGTATAATAAAATAAAGATTGGCTTCACATAACCCCTCTGCAACCACCATACTGATCACATGGTACTCAGTTACTTGTCTCCTGTGTGCTTTCTACTTGTCCTCAGCATTTTTTTTTAATGAAAGATGAATGGTTGGTTTGTCCTCAGCATTTCTTTTACAGAAGGTGAATGGTGGTTGTTTGAATTTCTTGGAATGCTTACCCTTTTGGTTTTTTGAAATGCTTTTTGCTTTGATTTCAGGCAAGACTTAAATATGTAGCAAAAATCAAGCTGCACAACCACCTGGAGAACTGAAAGTAATACTGAATCTCTTAAGTGGTTTGAAACAGTTCTCTCTTTATGAAGTGCAATTCATTGATGCTACAGAGAAAACTTAATTAGTTGGCATTTACCACCCCCACCCTATGGCAGAATAAGCTAAAAAGCTTTACATAATCAAACAATCCTGAATTTAATGATCTTGTTTATTTAAAAGAGTGTATTTTTTTAGAGAAATCCATAGTCTAGTTTGTAAATTCTTTTCAGATCATTTTATTTTTATTGATTTTGATTAGCCAACTAATTTGTACATAATCAATAAGTGTGATGCTGATTAGCTCATTTTGATCTCTTGGCATAGAAGGCTGAAATGAAGAAGAGATTAGCATGGTGTTTTGCTGACATTCCAATCTATTTTAAGTGAATGCAAGCTTTCTAATAAATATTTAATGGGTAGTTGTTTGTGGTTTAATAGAATTAGATAATTCTATTAGAATCCTGTTTGGAAATTTACATGTGCCATACATCACTGCCGAGGACACGGTTAATAATTTAGGCTAAGTGACTAGTAATTAGAAACACAGTCAGATTAAGTAGGGACTTTTTTTTAAGGTCATCCAGGGATTTAAATGTTATGTGTTTGCTGTGTAGCTGCAACTCTGCTCTTAGGTTCTCTCTTACATAAGAAAAGTAATTTGGTGAGCTCAGGACAAGCCTTAACAAAGCATGGGGCCCCTGGGGTTTATTTAATATCTCATCCTCTGAGTTAATGAGATGGAAAATA
The DNA here is from genome assembly GCA_028571105.1 of Tragopan temminckii. Classification (NCBI taxonomy): domain Eukaryota; kingdom Metazoa; phylum Chordata; class Aves; order Galliformes; family Phasianidae; genus Tragopan; species Tragopan temminckii. The sequence continues at coordinate 5,592,233 of JAOWBP010004313.1, read as the reverse complement.
GTTCACTGTTTATCTACAGTAGATTGAGCAGATGTTACCAATTCAATTTTATGGAAAGTAATCTCTGAGAGATTGTCTTCTGCCCATTACTTTTTCATTGGCTGCATCTCTGCTGTCCTTTTCTCAGCTTAAGAGAAAGTTTCCTGCACTGGTCATGGAGCTGACAAAAGATCAGTGCAGCAGAACTTGGTAAATCTAGTTAATATAACTTGGTAAATCTAGTTAATATTAGAAATTTTAGCCAAGTCTGAAAATACCTTGAATTGTTAAACGTTTGGTTTAGTGCTGTAAACTGAATGGCAAGTAACAATGAACAATTGAGAAGGCACTGAAGAAGGTTTTAACTGACAAAATACAGCACAAATATTTCTCAATTGCTTTCACTTTAATTAGCTTTGATTTCAAATGTAACTATAGAGATGGCGATACAATGCGGACAGGGAACTAAATTTGGAGTCAGTGCAAACAAAACCATAGGTAGCTGCAGTAGGTTACTGGCTGTAGCCCAGAGCATTTAACTGGAGTTCAGGGTATGTGGTTTGTCCAAAAGACAGTACTCATCTACTGTGGCAGGCAGTTAAGTTGAAAACAGAGTGAATGTGGAGCTGAGTCAAGGAGGCATGCCTGGAAAGAAGCTTTGTATCCCAACAGTTAGCTGGGATGAGCAGGCTGTTCATATCTTGCACAGTCCAGGAGGTAAGCCCTTCCTGGACTTTCCTCTAGTTGTTCACATTGTAATATCACCAGTTCTGTGCCTCTCATGGATTAGAGTGTTCAGTTACCCTCTGTTCTGTCAGTGTAGCAGATGCTGACTGTGTTTCATGAGGTGTTGGTTCTCATCTCCATGAACATGTGTGTTTTCCACTAGACACCCAGAGGCTGTGAACATGACTGGAGTTCTTGTTTTCATGTTGACCCAGCACTTGTTCTGGTGGTCCTTACTGCATCAGACTTACCTACGTAATGCTTGTACTGCAGTGGGAACAGGACCACTCTTGTACTTGGGAGGGTTTCGTCACTAAAGCTTGACTGCTTTGCAACTTAATTTTGTAAGCAGGAGAGTTCAAGAAGAGTCTTTCTGCTGCCACTTCCTTTGATTCTCAGAGCTGTTCTTATCACCTGTAAGACTGAAGTATCTTACCTACCTGATATATTTATCTGCACAATCACATTCGGAGAACAGTCATGTAATAAGACTGTACTTAGGGTTGTAGTTTGTCTAGTTACGTAGTACTGTACAAGGGGGCAGTGTCACAGGAATCCATAACTCTGATATTGCTGGATACTTCTAAAGGTGTATAAAAACTTGAACTATTGCTGGTAGAGTGCATTTTTTTGTCTCTTTACTTTTCCCTATTGCTTTTGTACTTCTTTTTACTTCTCAAAGTTAACTAGAAGTGTTACTCCATAGCACTGCTCATGCTGTTACTTAGTTGTACTGGCTCAAACTGGAGATATGTACTGCTTCAAAGACTGCCAAAATCTAAATTAGACACCTGCGGATTTGAGGACAGTTTCATTTATTGACAGATGCAAAGATATGTGGGATTGCTACCATTCCTTGAGATAAACCTACTAGAGCTGAGACCTGAGTCTGGCCTTGAGCTCTATTGTGATGTGCGTGTACGTATATACATGTGCACGCATGTAGAAAAATCTTCCCAAAGCACTCTGGGCAGGTTTTGGGGCATTGCAGTTGAGTTAACACGGTTCATAATACTGCTCAGTAAAGTGAGGTTACTAGGCACTGCACTGACACAAAAGATTGGATTAAAACTCTTCCTTTGGATATTCTCTTTTAAAAAAGAAAACTTTTCTAGTAACGCTTGTAGTCATTTCTTAGATAAAAGAATGCCATCAGCCCAGTCCTTGTGTTCATCTTGAGTCTGTCTGCTTTGTTTCTATTTTATTCTTTACCACGTAGTGATATGTATTGTGTTCTCTGGAGAACAGGTCTATTACTGAGAGCTGTTAGTTCCACTTGGTATTCACTCTTTGGAAACAATGGTTTGATGGGCTGGGGCATGGATTGTTGTATTAAGCAAGAAAATAACTTGAACTTCGCCTGTAATTACTTTGCATGCAGTCAGAATCTCATAGAGTTTCTGGCAAGCTCACCTTCAACTTCTACATAGACATTATTACAGCACTTAACATTTCTGTAACATGGTTTTATACCTTCAAATTGTTTTATAGTTATTAACTAATTAATTTCATAACATCCCTTTAAGGTCTATCTGTTTGTTTCTGCTTGGGTGACTACATAGAGGATAATATGTGGCTTGAATGTTAATAAACACTGGAGTGGCATACCAGACTTGTCTTTTGATCAGACTTGTTCTGTTATACTTGATTTCTGTTTAGCTAAAATGATTATTTTCAAAAACAGTGCCAAAACGTAGGTTCTGAATTTATGTGGTCTCATTTTTCTGTAGTGCTGATGAATGTTTTCACTGTTGGGATAGTCAGTCACAAAATTGCTAATGCTGCAATTACAAAATCTGATCATAATTATTAATTATAGATATTATTATTAATTGATTAAAAGCAATTAGATTTTTTTAGCATAAATGGGAACTTTAGTGCTTTTAAGTCACTTCTTTGAGAATTTGATGGATGATGATAAACTCCCTTAGATTTGTCTTTACACTATTCAGTTCCTAGCAGAGTCCACTGACAGTATACAAACTATGCAGACATCTTATACCCCTCCATCACAGCCGGTTGTAGCTGAAAGTGATATTGAGCAGAGACATTCATGGGAAAGCTGAGATGACAGGCAGAGCTCTGGTGGTGCTGATAGGCTTGGTTGGGCTTAACCCAGTGGGCAGCTGACAGCTGCATGCTTGCTTCCCCCAGTGGGACTGGGAGGGGAAAAGTGAGAATACTCTTGTCCTGAGATGAGAATATTTTAATGGGTAATGTGAAAGTTGCGTGTTCAAGCAAACTAAGGAATTCATTGACTACTTCCTATCAGCAGGCAGGTGTTCAGCCATTTCCAGAAAAATAGGGCTTCAACACATGGAATAGTTAATTGGGAAAGCAAATGCTGCAACTCCAAATGTCCCTCTCTTTCTTGTCCTTTCCCACAGCCTTCATTGCTAAGCATGGTGCCATGTGGTATGGGACGTCCCTTTGGTAAGTCTGCATCAGCTGTCCTGGTCTTTCCGTGCACTTTCAGCCCTTTGCTGGCAGGGTAGTGTGAGATGGAGAAGCCTGGGTGTTACTCAGCAGTTGCTAAAACGTCACTGGGTCAACAGCACTTTATTATCACAGATTCATAAAGTAGCACCATATGAGCTACTGTGAAGAATATGAACTCCATCCCAACCAAAACCAGTACAGGCTGGTTCTGTTCAGTTACTGCATTACTCTTTGTGATTGGAAGTCAGCTAGTAAGTCCTTGTCTTTTAGAAATATCTGTATACATAAAGAAGTAAACATCAAACTCAGTTTGATACATTCTGTCAACACCTTTGTGCTTTTAATGTAGAATATTGACTTGCATTCAGTCTTTAGGGATTGACAAATGTGCTTTTATACAAGTGGGTAGTGCTGCAGAGGTCAAACTGCCACAGCAGCTGTGCAAGGGAATATAAATTAAAAGAAAAAACTAAATTCAAACCCTCACAAAACCTACTGCCTTCAAACAACAAAATCAGTGCTGAAGTATACCTATAATTTACAGGTTTACAGGAAAAAAGTGATTTTATATACGTGGTGGTGTGGGTTTTTTCGTTACTTATTATTGATGTGTGTGTGTGTGTGTATATATATATAGGTAAGTAAGTAGGTAAGTTCTTTTGTATGATTAGCAGGAGTCTTATCCTGGTGTGTCCCTTGCTCTTGAAAACTGGCAGTATTTTTTTCTTCTTTATGTAGAATTTGAATGTCTTCAGAACTTGAAACTTTATTATCTTCAACTTTCTACAGTGCAGAAGAATTACGGTTTCAAACAGGCATTTGGGTTGGTAATACAATGAAACTAGTGACTATTTTTTCTAAGACTCACAGGAAGACAGATGTGCTACTTGATACAAAGAGAAAAGCTTAAGGCACTCAGTGAGACTAAAAGGAATTGTATTAAATGTATTTTAACTATGGAGGAAAGACAAGGGAAAACAAGAGGATGTATTGACTTGAATGAAGTGAATAGGCAGTTGTGTTTATTATTGAAAAATATGTGTTTTGGCAGATGAGCTGCAACTTGAGTTTCTGAGGAGTAGTTTGAGTAGGGACAAAGCATCATTTGATATTCTTTTGTCAGAGGTTTTCGCAGGGTCACTGTGCTGTGAATTTGGGTCAAGGATCTGAGTGGGTAAGGAGGCCTCGTTTATCTTCAGCCAAGGTTGAGACAACAGTCATCAGTCCACTTGAGTCCAGCTGTGAAGCGAACAACTTATTTTGTTTTAGTAATGATTTGAGAGGCTCATCAATAACGTCACCAATACACTTCAGTGCAGCAATCTGTCCACGTCTCCATGAAACTACCAGGAGAAAAGAGAAAGGAGACCAAAGTGAGAAAGAATGTTCCTTTTGTTTCCTCTCAGTTCCTTCACATCAAGACACCTTGGAATCTCAGGCCTGATTCAAGAAGGTCGTGTGGTTGTGATTGTCTTGTCCTGCAAAGTCCTATCTTGTTACATTAAAATAGCTGAAACCTATACATGGTATGCACGTGCTCTGATCTCGTGCAGAAATTCTTCTGTGAACATGGGTATCGATTGTGCTGTTCCTGCTTGTTTTGTCTAATTATGTACAAAACATCTTCCTCAGAAATATTCCCAGTTCATGTTGACGGAGGCAAGAATTTATAAGGTTGCCTCAGCAGGGCACAGTTTTTGCAGACATAGCTGTGGAAATCCCTGACCAGATAGCCCTTGGCTGGTTTGGAGGAAAGGCAAAGCAAATCTGCGTTGCTGTCTGTGTAAGCTGCCATTATAGTTCGACTGCATCCTTGTTAAGTTCTAAGCAGACAGAGAAACACTTAGGTTGATTTGAGCTAATTGAGTTGATCAAGTGTTGCCGATTAGTTCAGTTTGCACAAAGTCCCACTTGTCCTTGTCTTCACTTAGAACAACAGCAGTGCTAGCAAATGAATTACTGCATCAGAGCTCTTGTTAAAGATAGAGAATAGAGGGCTGTACTTTTCTATATGAGAAGACTGACAGGCTTTTTAAAAAAATTCTCGCTTCTGAAGTTTAAAGGACCCTTAAGGCCCTTTTAACTTACTTCAGAATTGTTTCTTTTCTGTAGGCTACCAGTGTCCCAGATGAAGCGCTTGCTGCTGCTGAGTTGCTATTGTACGCTGTATTTGCCTGTTCTGCAGGTGTTAGTATTTTAGTGTATGCTAATTTTATTTTTAATTTATGTTAATTCTGCATTTATACTTTTTTTTATACATGGCCCTGCTTGCCACATTCTAAAAACTTCACTAAAAAAATCTTGCATTTGCAGTATGATTCTTGCTCTCCTGAGCTAATGCATGCAGAAAGGAAGCGAAAAGCACTTTACAGATATTAATGAGAAGCTGTACGACACCTCAAAGCACAGAGAGAGAGAGTACTAATATTCCTATTTTGCAGATGGGGTAGTTGAGTCAAGAAGGCTTGAGTGCATTGCTGTAAGTTATGCAGGAAAATGAAGTTGAAGATGGAAACAGTGGCAAAATATATATTTGGATCAGGTTGTGCAGAAAGGCTGTGGATGCTCCTACTATGGGGCACTCAAAGCCAGTCTGGATAGGGCTGTGAGCGACCTTGTCTAGTGGGAAGTGTCCCTGCTTATGGTACGGGTTTGAAACCAGATGATCTTAAAGTTCTTTCCAAACCAAACCATTGCATGATATTAGTCCAACTCTAGTCCAAATCCTGTGGTGATGGACCGTGAGTTCATGATTTCCTGACTAAGACTGCCTTGTTCTGATGTCTGCATTTATGTATCATAGACCTTCTGTACAAGTTTAATCTTCCTGACATAATTCTGAATAACAAATAGCACTAAGTATTGCTGTTTTTAGAGCTAGAGAAAGGGAGGCCTTTAAAACTTTAGTACTTAAAAACCAGAAGTGTCCATCCATATGCATCAGAGAAGTATTCTTCCAGAAGCCCTTAGCTGTGTTGGGTTCACCTGAGGAGAATGATGCATGGGTGTTCGCCTGGGCTGCCTTACAGCAAGTGGGGTGCTTACTTAGCCTATTCTCCTTTGGCTAAGTTGGCATTAAAGAGTTTGAGTTGCAGCTGTCTGAATGCAAAAGCAAATTGACTGAAGTAATTTTATTTGTCTGGGTTTTTTTTGGTTTTTTTTTTTTGATTCAGATTCTTCTAGGTGATGACGAAACAAGCTGTTCTACAATATTTGAAATTGTGGTTATCTTGCAACCACAGCACCAATGAAACAAAGATTCTGTTCCAAAAGCACCTTTGAATCAACCTTCAAAACCTGTAGCATTTTTGCAGTGTTGAAGTATACTGTCTTCACTGAGGTACATATAGGTATATAAGCGCTTTTTAAGTCTGTAGCTATGAAAGATGCCGGTACCGAAATAGGTAAATGCAGTAAAACTCTTCTGCAGGTACAGAACAGAAACATGGTCTTGTGCATAAAGCTGGATTTTCGTGATCTGTACTCGTGATGGTAGGAACTTGTGTTGATTTATACTTGTCAATTCAGTGGGACTGCTAGGGAGACCAGAACTTGTACATGGGACCTAATTTTGCCTTAATTCAGATAAGCTTTGAAGTCATTAAAGAGGAGCTCAAAAAATAAGGTAAAACTTATCTTCTACTTCGGAGTGGAAAAAACTCATTCCAGCAAAAAATGTTATTTCTTGATTAAAAACAAAAACAATTGCAAAGTGATCTGTACTTCGTGTACTCCTTTTTTCTTTAAAAAAAAAAAAAAAAGCTTCTACTCCTTTGCTACCAAATGTTTCTGCTGAAAATAGAAATATATTGAAGCCTCATGAGAGCTAACATTTGGTTATTTCACTTCTTCCTATTGCTAACTGTGTTCTCCACATTGCAAAATGTTTAACCACCTTTAGCATTGTGGGAAAAGCAGTCTGTGCTTTTGAATTTTTGAGAAATATTTTGATTCTTCTCCGGTTACCTATCTGGAAAAGAATAATATCTTGGGGTGTTATTTCTCTTTTGTTATTGCAGTACTTCTTCCTCTGTTTCCATCTCTGAACAGTTCTACTTCCATCTTTATGAGCAGTGCACTTCCTTAATCTTTTCTTCAAGTTCATTGCCTCTGAAGCATGTTTTTTTCTTGTTTTTTTAGCAATTTTTGCATTTTGATAGCATTCCTTGCATAGGCACTATTTCTATTTTTCTTTTATGTCATTAAAACTTCTGTGGGTGCTTCTATGTCATGTTTTGTGTGGTGACATGGGAGGACAGGAACATGTAGAAAAAAGTAGTGCTTATCCATGTGAGCAGATGGGACATGGCCACATTTGTTCTGAGAAGATGAAGGAACCCTCAGGTGTTGGCCTTGCCCTTGTTACAGCTACAGAAGAATGGGAAGAGAGGAAGTGTGCCTCCAGGATTCTGGTTCAGGAGGCAGACAGACTTTGGGTGTTAGGATTATTTCTGATCATCTTTGACCCATGGCAATGGCTAACTTTGCCTACCTGAGCAGCATAATGTTGCCTATGTAATGCTGGAAGTAAAACAAGCGTACTGAGAACTTGGATAAGAGCTGAGTTGTGTTTAGAAAGCCATGGTCCAGGGACTGAGAATTTTTTTATTGCTTCTTGCTTGCAAAGGCAAGCTTACCCAGCATACTCTCTTACACTTCCGTGAAATTTGCATAGTCGTATCTGTTTAAGACTAATTGAAGAATACTTCAAAAACATATGGGTTTAAGCAATGCTTTCTGCATATGACAGTAGTGTGCTTCAGGGCTCTTTATGTTGAAATCACCATATTGCCTTCTTGTGGTATGTATACAGCACTCCAGATTACCCTATAAATAGAGCTGTCACTGGACAGGAGATGTATTTATGTTTATTCTAAGTTGGATCTTTATATGTTTTGGAGGTTATTTCTTACAAAAAGTTTTTGTTAAGGTTGAACAAACTTATTACAGGAGAGATAGTCTCTAACAGCAGGGAACTTGTCTAATCTGGTAGAAGCACTGTCTTACATATCACTGTGCCTAGTCAATACTCTATTATTGCAAGTTAAGTAGTTGGCTACAGTGTCCTGCACATGGGGTATTAGAAGGGTTGTTACCTAATTTCCTCAGCAATAATGGTATGAACAGTATGCATTTCTTTTATTATAAAAAGCTAACTATTGCCTTCACTGAGCTAATATTTCTTCTATATAAAGTTAGCACCGGGGGGACTGACTTATAAATCAACATAAAATTAAATGGTAAATGCAATGTTCTGGAAATCTAGAATTTATTATAGAGCTTGAGACCTTGACTCAACCTGCGCACCAACTTCAATTTAGTAGTAGTCTTAGCTTAGAAAAGAGAAGGCTCTGGGGAAACCTCATTGTGGCCTTCCAGTACTTGAAGGGAGAGTATAAACAGGACGGGGAACGGCTGTTTACGAGACTGGACTGTGATAGGACGAGGGGGAATGGTTTTTAATTGAGACAGGGGAGGTTTAGGTTAGATATTAGGAGGAAGCTTTTCACTCAGAGTGTGGTGAAGCGCTGGGGCAGGTTGCCCAAGGAGGTTGTGGATACCCCATCCCTGGAGGCATTCAAGGTCAGGCTGGATGTGGCTCTGGACAGCCTGGTCTGGTGGTTGGAAACCCTGCCCATGGCTGGGAGGTTGAAACTAGATCATCATTGTGGTCCTTTTCAACCCAAGCCATTCCATGATTAAACGATTGTCATGTTCTTTATTAATCTCAGTTGATGAGGGGGAGCGCAACAAAGAGCACTAAAATAGAGAGGATAATGAAATACATACTTGTATTAGACATATTTTGTTCCTTTGCTCCACTTTTAATTTTCAGATGATCCATCCCATGTGGTAAGCACACTGGTGTGTATAATATGGAAATAACATGTTGGTAGCATAAGGGTAAAATAGTTTGTGGCTGTTTATTTATTTTTTTAATTAACAGAATATCCTGGTTTAAATATGCAGTTTTCAGAACCAAATAGTTGTTTTTGGGACAGTGGCCCCAGTGAGTTGGTTTGATTCATACCTTCACATTTCAGAGCAATAATTTGACTTGTGAGCCATTGGACAAATGATGGTAAGCTGCTGAGCTTTATGGGAGCTTGTTCTTCTCAGTTTACAAGTGGGATGAAAAGTTCAATCCAACCTTTATGCTTTAATAAATAGTGAAAGCAAATAGGAAAAAAAAAAAAAAGGCTAAATCTATATGGGAATCAAGAGCTTTTTGACATCTCAAAGAAATGCCAATAATGGCTGTGGAAATGTCATAAATCAAGCCTATAAAACAAAAATTTGACCTAAGCTGAAGATATCTAAGTTAACCTTCTTTTCCTGGGAAAAGTAAGAAGCTGCTGCTAGTAAAAGAAAACATTATATCTGTAATGGAAATGCAAGTTATGGCTTGGACCGGTTATTGAGCACCTGGTGGGAAGGCAGGGTCAACCCGAGGGAGCTCAGATGTATGCAGTGCAGCTGAATGATGGGAAGGGTTGGAGCCAGGATCCAATCCTTCCCAGACCTCATTTAAGGGTTGGCAGTGGAGGTGAGGGTGTTCTGCTGAAGATCTCTGTGTACCTGAGGCCTTCTGAAGGTAAGCAGCTTCTTTCCTTTATTTTTGTCCCTGCTGCTGTTGTGCCTGAGTGAATTCTCACTCACTGCTGCCTGGGACCTGCTCTGCTTTCACTGTTGCGCTTTCCATTGTGTTTCACTATCATATCTACCTTTACAGTAAAGAAATTAGTCCTCTGAAAGCCTGGGTGCATTGTCTAACTGACTTTTAGAGTCTACTCCTGAAATCAGCATAGTGAAAATTTACTATCTTTGAGAAGACCTTCCAGAGCAAGACCGTGTGTGCAGCATAAGAATGCTCAAAGGTTTTCTCTTGGATACTGCCATGGCTTCAAGTGGGCTTCTTCATAATGCAAGACTGCAGGAGCTTGCCATGAGTTTCTATTTTTAATTACCTCTTCTGAGTGTAGCTTCTTGATTTTTTTATATATATATATATATATACATATATTTGCAAAACTCTGTGTTGATCAGTCAGTGTCTTTTTTTAAAACTGCCCTCATCCAGTGGTTTAAAATAATCTTTAAGATCTGGAAGTCAAGGAGAGGTATTAGCATGTAAGAAAAAGTGTCAGCATCATGAACTTTGGAGACTTTTAACTGGATACTCAGGGAAGCTGAAGAGGAACTTATTCCAGAATTGTAGGACTGTAAGGCTGGGAGAACCAGAGAGACCAATAGGAAGAAGTGCACAGTGCTTCTTAAAATTATTTTCTGACTTTCAGTACGTAAGACTGTACTGAACAGAAATTTTTTCTGTTTGCCATCTGTTTTTCAGCTGCACCTGTGTGGTAGGTTGCTATATCACCTGAGCATTAGACTGGGGAATTCTACATAAACGGTTCTGAGGGGCAGAGAGGGAAACATAGACTTCACCAGAAGAGGCTGTCCTAGGCTGTTGTTGCCCTCCTGTTATGCCAGTAAATCTCCAGAAGCCCAGGAGATTCTCAGGAGGTTGTCTGTGGAACACCACAGTAATAGCAGTAGCTAGCAATAACAAGTTTTTATACAGAGGGAAAGTGTTTGGGTGACATACTCTGGTTTAACTTGAAGCTGTAAGCAATCCTGTATCCTGTGGAAAGGAAGAAATTCTATCCAGATGCATACAGAAGCTGAGGTCTGTGGTTACTGTGGCCCACAGGATAGTTTACAGCTCCTTGCATTTTTAGTTAATTACCAAACCAAGTGCCATGATTCTAGCTTGTGAGAACAGAATAGGATAGCAAACAGGGTCTTGAAGGCAAAGCTGCTGAGATATTGAAGGTGGATAGCCAGAAGGCAACTCGTGTGCCTGTAAGGACATTGCTCACGTGAGCGCACAATATGTTAACTACATCTGGATTTAGCATAATCATCTTTGACTAATATGAGGAGAAGGGAGAAGGTTTAAGTGCTGAATAAATAAATTACTTAATTACATGTTATCAGAGAGGAACAGATGGTCAGTTTAGTGTGTTTTCTGACTGCTTACACTTTCAAGAGAGGATAGATTTGCATTGATTATTGTACAAAAGATTTCCCAATGTCAGTAACTCATCTATAGGTACATTGAACAACCCACTACTGTTATCTTTGAGGTGTATCTTGCTAGTGCCTGTTTTAGGCATCTCACTCTCATCAGGAATTTACATTTTCTGAAGCTTTCCTCTTTTCCTCATACAGTAACTGTGTTTAATGCTTGTTATTCAAAAAGGTGGAGAACGACTCAAGGCACCACACCAGATGATGGTGGATGGCTGTCATGGATATAATGTAATATAACATCATCCTGAATCTGTGTTAAAATAATAATTTGCAATACAGGTTCCACTGAAAGAAATTGATTTCTTGTTCTTTGGAATTTTTCTGGGGAAAAAAGAAATCTGACAGCCACTGGTAAGTGCCTTTCTCAAGTTCTTGGATTCAGCTACCTGCAGACCTTAGCAGTTGGCTTGACTTACTCTTGTTACAGTCCTTCAGCGAGCATGAATTTAAGCCGTACTTAGAGGTGGAGGTTTCCATACAAAAAGTGAGACAGGGACACAGTCTGATGCTTTTGTTTGGAACTGAGATGTATCTCCCCTGCATTTTTGGGTGAAAGGTTTCCATGAGTTTGTTGCAGCATCTGCCTTTCATAACTTTGCTGCAGACTAAACTTGGTATGGTAGAATTGAGTGCAGGTGAGTTTTTCTTTAAATTTTTTTCTTTTCACTTTGCCGATCTTTTCCTCATGAGAGATAGCATGGGAAAATTAAGTGTAAGAGTGCTTCAGTTTTAATACATGATTCTTCCTCTAAACGATGAGGAACAAATCAGGATTTACTTTTTGTGTTCTAGTACTTCATTAAGAGAAAATAAACAGCAAAAGGGAAATTCCCTCGTGTTTTGAAGATAACGGCGATACAGAACAGGATAGTCACCGTCTTCTCCCACAGCACTAAACAGTTTTTTTATCACCTGTTTTTTTTTTTTTGAAAGTAGCACTTGTAGTACCTCTTTGCTCCCTGTGTGTGAACATCAAAATCAGATGCAGTAACAAATGCTTGAGTAGAAATGTTCAAATGCTGAGTTTTAATTCAGAGTCCATTCTCAGAACTAGCTCGATTCATTAGTATTTAGCTTTCTCGTATTAATCACTTCTCTGCTTAATCTTTGTTAAAAGATTCTTTTCTATAACTTTTTTTTGCTAGTTTGGATTCAATTTTGAGCTAAAATCTGATACAGAATATAGAAAAAGGAATTAATTACCAGGAAAACATTGGGCAGAAAGAAGCACTAATACCAGATAATCATACAGTTGTCAGAACACTTAACTCCCCTAGTTCTGCTCCTTGACATGGGTATTGTGGCCCTGAACACGAGGGAGGGCCAGGACTGATGTATGCTAGGTGCACGTGGCTGGTATATTCCAGTTGTCTCGTGTGCCTCAAGACAACACGATAAACACAGAGCAGCATTTACTATCATGAATTAGATTAATTCATTTGTAGGATGGAATAGACTCTTAACTGAATTTGTGTTCCTGTATTAGCCATGGGAATTGGACTAGATCATTTCCAAAGATCCCTTCCAGCACCTGTGATTCTGTGAATTAACTGAAAATGGGATTGTATCAATGAGTAACAGGAAGAGGAAAACTCTGTTAGCTACTACTTGCAACAAAAAGTTCTTCAAATGCCTTGTTTGGTATTAGACAAATATTAAAATAGAATTTGCTGTGATTTTTAATTGTAAGACACAGTGGATTTCTGAATTGTATCCAAAGGGCAGTGAGGAATCATTGTGCTGTTTTCTATTCTCCTCTCCCCCTCCAGTTTTATATAACTGACAGCTTTCAATCTTGTCAATTGCAAAATACCAAAGTAGGGAAGGAGGTAGGGAGTGTGGCAAGTTTGAGTCACAAAACAGCTTTTGAATGGTGAAAGACAGATAGGTTGTCTATTTTTTGATAGGAATTTGTTGGGGAGAACCATACTGAACAGCTAATGCCCCAGTGAATCCACAAGGACTTAGAGTGACTTGACATGTCAGTGGAAGCTGTCAAACTCCTATCAAAAGGCCAGATCTCTGTGGGATTTGTATTCCTCATGCCTGCCTTGGTAAGAAGGCTTCATAGCACTGGAAAAGCTAGGAGTGGTGAAAACTAATGAAAAGAACACAGAAACCTGAAATACAGTTAAGCATTGGTAGTAGTCTGTGAACTCTAGTCTTCAGGACTCTCAAACTTTTTTTATTTTAAAAATCTAAAAATCTGCATACAATTTGAATGAAATTGAATGTGTTTCAGAGCTCAAGCAGCATGTCTTCAATCTGAAGCAAAATGGAGCTGAATTTCAATTAGATGTTCCCATTATAATCTATTTCCACCTGTAGTTTTCATCAAAATTGCAAGTAAATGTGATAAAATATATGATCAGGATTTGCCCACTAGCAGCAGTATGCCTATTCTTTTTTTAAAAGGAGAAAAGGAAAATAATTAGCCCGATGCATGTGTACATTCATGCATATAGATGTATATAACAGCTTCTAACAGTGAATAACTTCAATTGTGATGGGTAATTTGTGTGGGGCTTATAAGTAGATCTGTGTGTATGTGTTCTGTGAGTGTAATACATCTAATGATTTACATTCCTTTCATCTTTATGATAATGATACAGATTACTAATTAGGTTGATAAAGACCGGCGTTTCATAAGAGGTATTGTGATGGTTGCAGAGTAGTCAGCTACTCAAAAATGTCGGTGTTGTAGTGATGATTTGTTCTGAACTTCATTTGATGGCAATTTCTTATGCACCGACTCACAAACTGAATTCTAGAGTGGCAGTGTTAACTCAGGCTTACTGCCTGCTCACAGTGCCAGTGGCAATGATTTGCTGCTGCAGTGAAGCTCTTCTGCCTTTCTGGAGCTATTGGTGTATTGGGTTGTTGTGGTGCTCTGAAATGAACGTCACCCAACTATGGTTTCACGTGCATCTGCTGCCTAATATGCATCATTTCCGCAGTTGGGAAGTAGCTACTCCACACAGATGATGTTAAGATAGATTGTTTCCATCCTTTATCACAGATTTAGGCAAAGATCTTAAAGATGAGTGTGCACATGACACATAGCTCTTAAATGAGCTGTTACCCAGGCTTCTATTTCGGACAGTACCAACTTCAAATACATGTTGAAAGAACTTAGTATCTTGTATTCATAAGATGGCAGTCTTGTTAATTGGTTTCATATTGATTAGGTAAAAAACAAAAAACTAAAAACAAAACTTCTGTTAGTACCAGGAGTGCTTGCTTGTCTGTCGTCTTTTTCTATGAACGTTGTTAGAGGTGTAGCTTACTGCCCTTACCCTGTCAAAGGAGTTTAGGAGTGTGTAAGTGTCGTATGTTAATACGGTTGAGTTTCTGTGTGATTTTGGTTGGAGCACGTGGGACTGAATAGTACTGTCTATGACACAGTGTTTAAGGAAGAAAAAAGTGAATTACTGAATACTACAGTGCTGTTGAATGGGTGTGGTGTATTCAGATCAGCTGTGGTGAAAGGAAACAAAGGTGAACTTAGCTTTGGTTCAGTGTTGAGAGGAGGAGAGTAAGTGTTGGGCTGTAATGTGTGGAGATGGAGATACTCAATTAGGTTAATAAAGTGTTCCCTGTTCAGAGAGCCTTGACAGACCTCTGGAGTTTGCTGGTGATTTCTGATTTCTGTTTAGAAGGATGGGGAGCGTTAAGTGGAAGATGTAAATTTTGGAAAGACTCTGGGTAATTTTGGAGTGACACATAAGCACTGCATGGGAGACTGCATCACATCTAATGTATGAATAAGTTTTTGGATTTTAGTGTAGTTTGTTTTTCATGTGCCTGATAAGGAAGATGGAGCTGACTCTCTCTGCTTCTGAATCAGCCGGCACTTAATTTCAACCTTTTTCGATTTTCACTGTGGAACTTAAGAAAACGGCATGTCCTTCTACTTGATATCACAGGATGAATGTTTAGTTCCGGGCTGCTGCTGTTGAGACACTAATCTTTCCATCCTTCTTTGCTCTGTGATAAATGCAGCGGCCCCACCAATGGGTCACCTAACTGGAAGGTCTTATTTAGAGGAGGGGCATGGTGCAAGTGCAGAGTGCTTGAATCATGGCTCTGCCAGCTGCTGACACACACTGATAATAGACTTCTTGTCAAGCAACAGCTGTTAGAGAAAAATCAGGTAAGCTTAAGTGAGTGTGTCTATCTTTAGGCTGCTGTGAGCGAAATTCACCTGTGGGTTTGTGGATGAAATGAGAAGAATTCACATTCCAGTGTATGCATGATAAACTTCTAGAGATGACAGGAACCTCAGTAATGGCAACTGGGGAAGCAGAAAGATAAGGCAGGCGTTCATCTTAGCTCTGCCATCTGGAATATAGATGTTCAAGTTGTGACACACTGGCAGAAGGATGTTCGGGGTTTCTTTTGGATTCCAGGGCTAATCAAGTGATCACTCACAGAAGGCGTACATCAGGTAAAAGCAGGAAGGAGAAAAGAAAGGGGAAAAAAAAGTTAAAATGATAAAAACAAATTGTAGTTTTTGACTGCACCTAAATAAGTAGTGGCAACCAAGTAGTTCGGCGAGGTCTTTCTGCTGATAATAGTGTTGTGTGTCTGTCCTGCTGCGAGGGTTTTTCCCAAATACCCTCTGAATGCTGCAGCCAGGCCAGGGTGAGCAGCTGCTCTGCTCATGCTGGGCAACAGGGCATCCTGCTGACTGTGGGCTACTGGCCAGCTGACCTAAGTTGTATACTGGGGGCAAGTGATTGCTGCTTTTATACCTTTTCCTATGCTGTGTTTGGTCACTTAAAACCACTTAAATGTGAATCTGGTTCGTGATGAACTTGTGAACACATCACACACATAATACTCAGGGCCTACTACCTTGTTGTCCTTGAGTTTATTCAGAACTTGTGTTTATTTTGTCTCTGTGAGAGCCAGTGGTGTCACTGGAGTTTCACAGGGGTAGGGAACACTGCCGATCCCTGGCCTGTTATAGTGTGACTGGCACCTCCTACATGTTGCAGGAATGCAGGCCGTGATGTACATAGGGATTCTGTTCTTGGAGGCCACCCCCAGCCCTGCCCCCATTTATGATGTGACTGTCATCAGCCCGTCTTCCCTAAAGAATAACGTGTCAATGGTGCATCTTCATCAAGTCAGAAGTTGCTTAGAAAACCCTACACAAACCAATAGTAGGGAAACACAGTATGAAATCTGAGGCCCCAAGACAGCAGTGGCAGTATGTAGTGATGGCTTTCATCCTGCCCTGCAAATTCAAGATTTAATAATAAGAACATATAGCACAATCATTTGGCTGAGGGAGAGAAAAGAGTATTGCTACAGAAGCAATGAGCAGCAAGATTTTTCTGAGGCCAGAATCTTAGTGGGAGTCAGAAAAACACTGGACAAATCTTCCAGAGTTAGCAGAGAACATATTTATAAGTGAAGTGGGGCTTTAGAAAGAATAGTAATTGTATACTTTAGGTCAAACTTTATTAGGGTTTATGAAGATCCTTTCTTGAATGTCACATGATGCCTGTACTGTTGGCTTTGAGATGTTTTCTACTCTCACTGGTGTACTGTTGGTATGTGATCAAATGAAAACACTGGAATAGGACAAGTGTGCATCTAACTGTGTATATCGTCTTCTGCTCTTAGCCTTGGGTTATGACGTTAAGTTTTGATGTGTCATACAGATGAATATTTATCTTCTCTTGATAAGTCAGGACAATAACCAAAGCAAAAACAGAAATCCTGTTTCTTTTACTTCAACAGTGAAAGAATGTCCATTGGAAAGTACTTGAACCAAACGCACCAGTTGTTAACTCAGAAGAGTTGTTAACTCAGTGATAGCAACTAACAGGAGAAAGTGGGGAAGTATTAGCAGCAGAATCTAAATTAAGGTTTTTGTAGTGACTCATAAACACTAAGAATATTCAAGGACAAGGTTAGACCTAAGTGCTCAAGGTAAAAAGACCTTTCTTGAATTATTTCGAATGACCTAGAAGCTCACAGCATGAATCATTGTGAAATGGGTTCAGTGTCTCTCACTGTTGAAAACAAATTTCTCTCAAATCACCCTTAGCTATTTATATACAGAATAAAGGGTGACAGAGAATGCCCCAGATTGCTGGCAGTATGACCTGCATTGGTGGTCTTAGCATTCTCTGGAATGCATTTGAATGGATTTTGTTTAGATAGAAATGCTTGGGTTGGGTTAACATTTCCTAAAAATCCTACTAAACTTTGTGTTATCAGAATAGGAACTATTCTGTGTGGGTTTGGTAGACAGAATTTATAAAAATAAGATCCAACTTTCAGTTGTTCCATTTTCTGTCTTTCTTGAATTGTCCAAAGGTGGCTAGTGAAAAAATGAATTTAGTGGATAAGTGTTATGATGGTTTTTTAATTTTTCAGAGCCTTAATCTGATGTGTTTTTGCTGCTAAGAGAAGACAACTCCCAGTGAGGAAAAAAAAAATCTAGCCTCAGAAAATTTGTGGTCTTAAATTTGTTTTATCAAGGACTATTCTTAAATGTTTTTATGTACCACAGTGACATTTACCAGTTAGTAAGCTATTGCTATTTTTTTAAAAAGAAAGTAAAAGTACAGGAATTAAGTATATTGCTATTGAAATGTTGGTACTAAGACTTTATTTCACTTTTGTCATCTTTTTGTACCTGGCAACGCAAGGGAAGATGATGCAGAAATATTTCAGACAGTTAAATTCTAGAAAAAAAATTAATGCTTCCTTTTCTTTGTCCTTCATTCAGGAAGGGGAAAGAAGTTGAATGGGAGGTATTTCATGATTCAAAAATTTGAGTCTTCCTTTGTAAATACAGGCTTTGAGACCTGTATTGTGTTCTTTAGGGGTTGATGCTGGGTCTTGTTCAACATCTTCATCAGTGACGTTGATGAGGGGATAGTGGCCACCCTCAGCAAGTTTGCTGATGATATGAAGTTGGGAAGGATGGCTGACACACCTGAAGGCTGTGCTGCCA
>JAOWBP010004313.1:5558920-5573917 GCA_028571105.1 Tragopan temminckii | reverse complement strand
ACTAAGACTTTATTTCACTTTTGTCATCTTTTTGTACCTGGCAACGCAAGGGAAGATGATGCAGAAATATTTCAGACGGTTAAATTCTAGGAAAAAATTAATGCTTCCTTTTCTTTGTCCTTCATTCAGGAAGGGGAAAGAAGTTGAATGGGAGGTATTTCATGATTAGAAAATTTGAGTCTTTCTTTGCAAATACAGGCTTTGAGACCTGTTGTGTTCTTTAGGGGTTGATGCTGGGTCTTGTTCAACATCTTCATCAGTGATGTTGATGAGGGGACAGTGGCCACCCTCAGCAAGTTTGCTGATGATATGAAGTTGGGAAGGATGGCTGACACACCTGAAGGCTGTGCTGCCATTCAGTGAGACCTGGATGGGGTTGGGCAGAGAGGAACCAGCTGAAGTTTAACAAAAGGAAGTAGAGTCCTGCACCTAGGGAGGAATAACCACATGCACTGGTACAGGTTGGGGATGGCCTGCTGGAGAGGAGCTCTGCAGAGAGCCCTGGTGGACGACAGATTGGCTGTAAGCCAGGAGTGTGCCCTGGTCGCCAAGAAAGCCAATACCATCTTGGAGTGCATTAAGAGCATGGCCAGCAGGTTGAGGAAGGTGATCCAACCCCTCTGCTCTGCCCTGGTAAGGCCTCATCTGGAGTACTGTGTCCAGTTCTGGGCTCCCCAGTACAAAAAAGACAGGGATCTCTTGGAGAGAGGCCAGTGGAGGGCCACAGAGATGATAAAAGGGCCTGGAGCATCTTCCCTATGAAGAAAGGCTGGGTGACATGGATCTGTTCAGACTTAAGAAAAGAAGACTGAGAGTGGATCTGATCAATATTTATAAATATCTAAGATGCAGAAGGCAGACTTTCCAGCAGTCTGTGGGGACAGAACAAGGGGAAACTGAAGCTTAGGAAGTTCTGCTCAAATATGTGTAAGGATTTCTTCACAGTAAGAGTGACGGAGCACTGGAACAGGCTGCCCAGGGAGGCTGTAAAGTCTACTTCTCTGGAGATGTTCAAGACCCACCTGGATGCCTACCTTTGCAACCTGTTTTAGGGAGCCTGCTTTGGCAGGGGGGTTGGACTCAATATCTAGCGGTCCTTTCCAACCCCTTCAATTTTGTGATACTGGGATTCTGCTTCTAAATCTTTCTGCCTATGGTAACAAAAAAAAAAAAAAAAAAAGTGGTGGTTGTTTGTTTTACATAATTCAGAAAGGCAATTTCTTGGTTTCTTGGTGCCTTCTGTCCTGCATGACAAACACAGGTCTGTTGAGAAATTCATTATGGTACCTAGTTCAATATAGCCTCTTCACATCTTGCAGTTGTTTTCAAATCCTTTAATCTCAGCACTTCTGAGGAGTTGATTTTGGCTCATGGCTCTTCTGCTGCAAGGTGTTTATTTAAACTGGCCAGCTCCAACAGTTAATGCAGCATCTCTGAAACTGCCAGTGAGCCTAAATTAAGTTGTCAGAGTCAACATACAGATCTAGTGAGCCTATTAAAATCTTAATAACTTTTAAAATTGAGCTCTGGTAGCAAACGTTGTCCTGTGCATTAGATTTTGAGTAGATAAATCCATTAAACTGTGTTTTATCGCTTTTCTTTTCTTTGTCACAAACAACCCAAAAGTGGAGATAAAAGGAATTTTTAGAAATGCATTGAGTACCTCTAATATTGGAACATCACAAAGGACTTGTCCTTGAACCGCATGCTGCTCATCCAAATAAAGGAAAACTTTCTGCTTTTCATTGGTTCTCCATACTACTGGTGTTTGGATTTTTGTCCCTGAGTGGAAGCCTGTTGGTTTTAATGAGGTAATAGTGTGGAGAAGACAGCTGTAGCGCTTGTTTGTTGCCTGTTGCTTCAGAGCCCGTAGTGCATTCTGAAGTTAGGAAAGGAGCTGTCAATTGCATTTATGATCAGCATTTTATTGTCTCATCTCAGTTCTATGTGTGAGGACATTCTTTGAGTCCAGTGAAGTTATATTTTTTTCTTCTTCTTCTTCGTTTCGAAAAAGTGACACACAACTGACAGGTGGCAATGTCTATGATGCACTGCCATAAATTAGAATTTCCTCCTTCCATTTACTCTGAACTGGAAGGAAAATTCTTTTTCTGCAACAGTTCTCACGTAGCACTTCAGTTCTCCTTCACTAATAGATGCGAGTGGGAGGTCAAAATTGAACTTTTTAATGGGAACAAAGTTGCAGCCTTAATTATGGAGGAAATTGTAGATTACTCATAATAATCAACTGAAATTTGAATGTTAAGTTTGACTGACAGAAAAACATCTGTCATTATTATTACTATGTGTAAGACCAAATCCATTTGCAGACAAGTACTGAGTGATTAGACAGTACTAGGAGAAGTAAAAGGACTTTTATGTGAAACTCCTTGTAATTCTTTTCTTTCAAGAAGGATAATTAGTGGCCTTTTGGATTTTCAGCCAGTTGCAATGCTCTCTGAAAGCAAATTAAATAAAACTGAACATGGTCATTTATGACAGCAGTAACTGAAATGAGCCCTTCTGCTCAAGTATACTGTGATCTTGGCGCTGTCTTTTATTTCAATGTGAAATGAATATTAGCACAGAATCTTTTATTTGTACGCCAATTAATAACTAAAGAAAATGTGTAAGATGTATGTGTAACATGTTTGTAATGAAGAATCAGATATATAAATGTGATGCAATGCAGCTGTCAATTCCTCTAGGGTGGCATTTCTATGTGTGCTTTGAGCTTTGCCGAGAAATGTAAAATGTAAATTCATTGTAGAGAGCAAAAAATGTGGTGAAATAAACATACCGGACCTGAGGGAGTCAACACTGCTAACTATGAAGTACAGACTAGTCTCCATGATAATGGAGTAAATGCTTTCAGCTGTGATTCAAAATGCTGCTGATTTCTCTGAGCTACTTTCAGTAAATTCTTGTTCTTCAGTACAAAAGGATGAACTTGGCTTTGGGTCTTTCAAACAAGCAAGTATTATCCTCTAAGCGACCCAGATGCCAGCACTTTGACATCATTAAAGCTCATTTATTGAGAAATCTTAATCAGAAGATATTAATGACGCTGTCTTTCTATGGTTTATAAAATGGCAGTATGCTAATCTAATTGAACACTAACTTATTTTTGTCTTTTTTTTCCCCACATTTCTTCTAGTAACCAAAATAAGAATATCTGCAGCATTTGTGTCTTAGCAGACAGCCTAACCCTACTGCTTTCTTAGCTTTTAAATTTGTGCAACAATTAGTAGATAGCATGGCTCTTTAGATTGGGAGCCTATTTTGGGGTACAAATGCGCTACCTGCAGCTGTGAAGTTATTCCTAAATCTCTTAGAACCTAAGTATAAAACGCTCTTTCAGAAGTGAAATAGGGCAGTTGGCTGGAATTGAAGGAGACAGAAGTGATGAAGCAATTTGCCTCAGCACAGCTGTCCACAGACTTCCTTTGCTAGCTTTTAGTTATCCTTGAGTTTGGACAAAGAAAACTTTTCAGTATGGGACAAAGTGAAGGCAGAGATGAGAGTAGTCTTAGCATGAGTTTAAGTGTGAGTGTGAAGTGAGGTATGAGAAATCTTAGAAAAGTTAACTGTGTAACAGTTTGTGAAATACAGTCTGTTAGTATTGCATAGCACTTGGGGGGGAGGAGGGGAAGTCCACAATTTATTGGAGGATCTCCAAGCAGCTTGCAAATATCCATTAATTAACTCTCAGTGGGTAATGACACAAAGATCATTTCACTTGTTTTGGAATCAGAAATGAGTTGCTGCTAATTTGTAGATCAACTTTGCTACCATCTGTTAAAAGCAGAAAAGAATGTGGAGCTTAAGGAAAAAGCATTTATTTGCTGTCAGGACACCCATACACAGAATGTAACCAACTGAACTTGGTTTTTAACTGGAAAAAAAAAGTAAAAATCCTTAGATAGTTAGTTGTTTTGTGTTTATAAAGATCTTCATAGTCTAGGTTTTGCATTGTCTGACTCTGTATGTGAAGATGGGGCTTTCCAAACAGACCACACAGCCAAAAGAGGTCAAAAGTTTCAAGGGACTTCTTTTGGCTTCTTGAACCTCTGAGCCTTTGCTGGTTTTCGAATTACTTCATGGATGTCCAACTCCAGCTGCTGTTTTGGGCTATCATCTTTACACTACTGACATGTCACACATAAACTTGCCTAGCATTACTGTGATGCTTTGTGCATCGAAGGTTGGCTTTAATAAGGCTCTATTTTTTCAATTTATTGCTTCTCCAGAACCTTTGTCTGTAAATATTGAAATCATTAATGAAGTATGGAACTGACTCTGTGGCTTTCTGATAGTAAGAACCTGGAAAAGCATGTGCTTCTTGTCTCTTAAGGATGTGATTGTGGTATTAATCACCCTAATTTTTTACACCTATAAGGCTGTTTTGTCAGAGTTTGTTTTAGCCACTGTTCCTAAAACCATCACTTTACTACTCACAACATATCAGTTAAATTGGATGAAAGTAAATTCTTATTATTTGAAAGTCTGGGTCAAAGTAACCAAAAAACATTTAACACAAAATATTATGCACTTTTTTAGTGAGGACTTAGGTCAGCTGCTTGGATAATATTTGATGTCAGCCAGTGTGAATGCGCAATGAAAACAATCTCTAATTTTCTCTAGAACTGAAGAACTGGTGCTCTTGAAATAGGCGAAGTTTTTTTTTTTTTTTTTTTTTTAAATTGAGAATCACAGAACAGAAATATGGAGCAGGTGTATGTTTTCTTTTTCTTTTGTTGTTGTTGTTGTTGTTGTTTTTTCTACAGTTATTCACAGAAATATTCATCTGTTTTCCTCTTCTGTTTCTCCAGGTTTGATTAGAAGCCTGGTATATTGTGAGGAGAACAAGTGGGATGCAGTGTATGGTTATTACAACTAATCACAGGGGAAAATCCTGTTCCTGATATCATCTTTGAAGGTACACAGTGTTTCTTTTTGTTGTTTTTTTTTTTTCTGTGCTACTAAGAGAAGCATCAATGTGCAACACATTTTAAGAATTGGACGTGGGGGGAGGCACGCACATCTCAAGTCCTTGAGGGAAGGCAAATAAATATAAAGGTGCTTTCTTCAGGAAGTTAGAAAAATATGTAATAGCTGAAAGGGGGAGGATTGAGTAGTTGTAAATGTTCAAGTGAAATGATCTGATAAAGATTCTGACTGCCTTTTAATGATGACAATTAAGATTTATGTTATCACTTTCTACTTGCTATTGACATTCATATGCTTTTTGTCAACTTAGTAATTCTCAACTGGAATCACTTCAGAGAATTTTATGGAAAGATCTTCCCCTTGTTAGTGTGTGAATATGTTAAGCTGGATTTTTAATAAATCTACACTCCACAGTAGAAGTAAGCTGCCAAGCCATTTTGTTTTTAGCTCATATTATGGCAAATGTGGCTTGTTGTAAGACTGAAAAAATATTATAACAAGATCCAAGTTCATCCATTCACCACTTGGTGCCACTCTAGCTTTACAAACTGCACTTTTACCAAAATTACAGATTTTTTTTCTTCTAAGTTTTCGATGTGCTGTCTAAAATACAAAACTCAGAGCAACCTTCTTTCAGTTATGTTTCTCTGAATCAAAGTGAACGGTGGCTGATGGACAGTTTTCTGATATTGCTCAGAATGGAAAGGATATGGTGGTATCTGTATTAGGGGTTTAAAACTGAATATGTGGAGAGATCAGAGTACAGCAGATTTTTGTTTTCTAATGCTGCTGTCACTTCAAACCTGAAGCTGGACTAAAACATTTCAGTGATTGCTGCAAGTCTGTCTTTTCCTGATCAGGAAGAGAGAGAGAGCTGTTGAGTGCATACTGGCATTTGCTTGTAGATTTCAGAGAACTATAGTATGTGTTGCTTACCATGTTTAATTACATCCTGTTTAGCACATAAGCTTTCTTGGACTTTAGGATCTTGATCAGCAAAGTGTTGTGCAGAAAGAGTCTTTCCTCTGTAGATAATTCCATCTTCTTTGTTTTGTTTCTCAAGGTATGCATTAATGTTTAAAGAGATGAGTAATCTTTTTCAAAGGGTACAAAACAATTTGAAGCCATGCTGATGCAAGAAATTTTTTCTGCACCTATGAAGTGAACAGTGATGGTAAAAAGGTGATCAGTTCTTTAAGAAGTCTATGTCCTTATATGCACATTGAAGACAGGATTCCACTATCTTTTTGAATGGTTTAGGAACCAAGCTGGAACAGTCTGTGGCAATAAGAAGCTATTAGACTAGCTGGACAAGAAGTGCCCAACTTTGTGTGGGAACAGTAGAAGAGGAGTCAAGAGAGGGATGGGAGAAAGGCTGGTATGTCATTCAAGAGGGTGTGAGACCTACATGTTTAGAGTGAAGAACTCAGGAAAAAATTGCATCTGGACTTCAGAGTGCAGGCAGGAGAAATGACCAGATTAAACTGAGGAAAGGATCACGGTCAGGAGTAAGAGCTTACAATGCTTCTATGGCATGTCCTCTCACCCTCTTCCCTCTGTCCTATCCTTATCAGTCCACTCTGTCAACCTTCTCTCTGATTGCTAGGGCACTGTTCTGTACACGCTTGGTGTAGATGAAGTACTGAGATGAGGTGTGTCGCTAATGAGCAGCAGGAAGTAATACGTTCTGTAAAAAGACGTGAAATAAATGTGTATGGGAACAGAATAAAGTCTCAGAAATAACTTCAATTCCCATATTCAGCTGAACTTGTCAGAACTCCAAATCCCAAAAACAGCAAATCAACTTAAAAAATCAAATTGTAATTCTGAACCTGGATACTAGCTTAATACCACTATTCCTGGAGAAATAACCAAGGATCATTAGTGGTAAGAGAAATTAAGTTACCGTAAGAGAAAAAAATGTGTATTAATACGCTGTCTTGCAGTTATTCTTCTTCTGATACTTCTCAGTATTGATAGTTCTGTCATACATGCTTGTCTCTCTTGTGTGTACTCCTTTACAGTAAGGGTTTGATCGTAACTGCTTACGTCAGGTGAACCTGTCATCCCACCACATTATTATTACTTGTTCTGCACATTTGTCACATGCAACATCATTCTGAAACGATATACCTCCATTGCAGATCCATGCAGAAGGGAAGAGAAATGTGGTGCAGAGTAGGGTGTCTTGCGCAGCTAGAATTTTTTTTACTTTTTTGATTAACTAAGTTGTCCTGGCTTATTGTGCAAACTGATCTGTACAAGTTGGTGATAATTATGATTACACTGGGATAATGTACACAAGGAGGCCTGAGATTTTAGAGCTGGAGAGAAGTTGTTGGCATAGTTGATGTAGCAAAAGTTCAGCTTTAATGGTGAGCATCACAGAAGAGTGAAGTTCCACTTGGCTAGTGCTCAGGAGAGCCACAGGGTGATGCCAGGTGGGTAGGCATCTGCTCTTAAGGCCAGTGCTTTGATTATCTTTTGGAGTCTTCAAATCCTTTGACTACTTCCTTTTGACCTTACTTCACCATAATCTTGATGTAAGATCTTAGCATGATTAATCTTAATGGCCACAGCTGCACCCTGCTTATTACCATGACTACATTATTGCTGTACATCTCTCATGACTGTCTCCACCTCTGGCTGTTTTACAATTATTTACTCTTACAAAATCAGACAGACCTAGGCTGTCTTTAACACTTCTCTTAGCTATGGAGAGAAAAAAAAAAAAAGAAAAAAAAAAAAGAGAGAGTCAGAAAAAATTAGGTCTTAAAGCTAGTATTATTTTGCCGGTTTTTGGACTAACTGCCACCATTCTGTGCTTCCTCTGGCTTTCTTTGAGAATCAGTTGGAATATGATGTGTTTTTGCAATGCTTTTTCTCATTCTATATGTACTGGATTTCTCTTCAAAGAAGCAGAACCAAACTTCAACTTGTAGAAACTTTAACAAAGAACGCTAAGTACCATCTAAAAGATTATCCTTCGTCTTGCCACCAAAAATGTCCTTTAGCCAAAAGGAATGGAAATAAATCATGTCTTAATTTTTTTCTACTTATTCTTTTGCTCCTTTGAGGCTTTGAAAGTTTTCCTTTCTCCTCCAATATCTTGAACAGAAAGTAACGAGTCCTTTGTGGGTAAATGTTGCCATGATAGCAGTGAGGCAGAAATATATATATTTTTTTAAGTCATTAATATCTTACAGTTTTTAAAATTGTGTGGTGACAGAGCCATGTTAACTTGTTTTGGACTTCCTTTTTGCCGCGAGAATTAGTGTGTGTCATATGGAATGAACAATGGTGTGGGAATGGAAAGATATGCTATGTACACCGTATCCCTTTGGGAACTCATATTCCGCTGTGTTGCTCTGAAATGATGTAAAACAGAGTTGCTAGCAATATGTACATACACTGTAGTCTGTATCCAAGCTAACTTTGAAGGTGTTGAATGACTAGCAGAAGTAATCTTTTAATGCAGCAGGCCGTAAATCTTTGAGCTAAATTATCCTGCATAACTATCTTGCTATAGCTAGACTGCTTACCTGCCTAAACTAGCTTGCTTCAAGCAAATGTGGATTTCTGTACACTAAACTGAAATGTAAAGTTTAGACAGACTAGAGTATGTTTGTTTCCTTCTGTTTTTTTCTGTGACTTTCAGTGCAAGGCAAGGTACGTGCACAAAGACAAATGTGCCTAGGTAGCCATGTGTAAAGACATGAGTTTTCCAGCAAGATGAAGAAGAAAGCTCAGGTTCTGAGTTACCTTAATTTACCACTCTTGTGTTCATCCCACTTTTTTGTACACACAGTGCTCTGTGGAGTCCTCACAGTAATTTTACAAATAAGAGCACAGCTCTGCTTTTTAAGCCACTACTGGATTTGCCATGCTGACAATTACAAACTTTCAGGGGGAATAAATGAAACATTTTATGTGCAGAGAGGGAGAAAACGCACAGCATGTGCTTTTGATGATAAAAGAAACTAGGTTCCAAAGGGACTCGTGAAGTCTGTCTGACTTTTTACGGTTGTGGTGACGAGACACATGAAATAGCAGATCTTAACAATTGAAAAATAACCTTAAAGTGTTCTTAAAGGGTGTAAACAAGAAGACAGAAATCTACTGTTTGAAAAATATTTGCTACTAAATTGTTATAATACCTTGGCAGCAAAGGTGAGTTTGAGGAAATGTGCGAAGGCTCAAAACAAAACAAAGTGGTGTTCTGTGAGAAAGTAGTTTAACACCTGAACACCCACTGGTGGTTTATTAGCAAGTTTTATCATTGTAAAAAATATCAGCTGCCTATATTTCTGGGTACTTAATTCTGTGAAGCAGAACAACATCAGTAAACACCTTTAATGCTGGGCATTTGATAGTAGCAATATTGGGTAGGTTTGAACTGCTAATTTTGGGGTGACATTTTTTTTATCTGGAGGAACTGGTGGGACAACGGAGTCCTTCATGGGAGAGAATTGCTCCAACAGACTCCCTCTACTCCTGTGCCCCTGTCAGCACTAGTCGGGTTCTGTGTTCTGAGATGTTGCAGCACAATGTGAACTTAGAATGAGCGCTCTTGGATCAGTCTATAGGGGAGTGAATCTGGCTCTAGTTGTATCATGCATATTATCTTCAGCACATTTGTTTTCTTTGTTCATTTCTCCCTGGTACTGGCCTGCATTGGCTTCAGTGCTAATAGTAGGCTCTTAAATAGATAAGTATTTGGTTTTATTATAATAGAAGCATTAATGTTTGCTCATCATAAAAAAAAAAAATGCATTAGTAATCCTTATTGGTTAATATGAAATGTGTGATTTTTTTGATTGTTGAAACATGATGCTGCCACATTGACTTCAAGTATCACACCACAAAGGTCAGAAAGGGATGTTACTAGAGTACCATAAATTGAATAATTTCTCAGGATTCGATTGTGGATGTTCTAGGGGAAGAAAATGGATTTGATTAATGAAAACTAATCAGCAGGTGTTCCGTTTAAACCGTGTGCTTTTTCAAGCAACAGAGCCTGTAACTCTGTTAGTCTTGAGAAGGGCATTTGTGGGCAAATTTTACTGGACAGGCTGACTACATATTGAGTTTACACTGGAGATTAACAAAGTGCTCTGTTTACAGTTCTCAAACTGATTCATTCTGGTTAGCTGAATTGTGTAATGTTATGTATGAAATTGAGGAAGACTGAAACTACATTTCTGTACCAGAAGGTAATTATGAATGTTAAATTGAAAGATGTGATTTGTAACACAAATTTAAGACCCGTTAAACTTTTTCCAAGGGAATGCCTGAGTGGGACAGCATCCCAAGTAGAGCCGTTGGAAAGGCTGTGTTGTGATCCTTAATAAAGAGAACAAAGCAAGTTAGTAGACACAGAGTAATAAATAAATTACTGCTTTAAGGCCAGAATAACTCAGATAAGTTGTTGAGTGAATGCAGAATAGGATAGGCAAGAAAGGACTAGAACTTGAGCTGTCATGTTGAAGGTAACGTTTGACCTCTCAATAGGAATTGATAAGCTTGTACCCTTTACTGAATTATGCCTTGAATAGGTAATGAACATCATCAAAGGTACAGCTGAAGAACAGTGTGGTGGGAGACACCTGCCAGGGAACATTCAGAAATGCAGGGACAGCCTAATGCTGATAACTGTCTGAGTACTTGAGGAAATTGTACTTATAAGTACTATTACCGTCTCTTAGTTGTGTTGTTTTTTTTTTTTTTTTTTTTTCTATTGCTACTGTATTGCTACTTCTTTTCAAAAATTAGTTAGCAAATTCTGGGGTCTAAGATTCAGACTTGAAACAAGAAGGACCTGATGGAAATGCTACAGCTTCTGTAGTCATGTTTTCACTGCCAAATTATTCAAAATTATTGCAAAGTCAAAATTATTTTTTTGAGAGACAGGCATAATTTTTCCCTAATTTTATGAGAAAAATTGAGAAGAAGTGAAAATTTGATTTAATTAAGGAAGAAGTGCCATTCAGGGGAGCCTTGGCATGCTTAAACACTGGACCCATGTGAACTGAACAGAGTTGAACAAGATCAAGCACAAGGTGATGCACTTGGATCGGGCAATCCCACATATGTTTGCAGAATGGGAGAAGAACTCACTGAGAGCAGCCCTGCAGGGAAGGGACCGGGGGTCCTGGTGAATATGAGCCAGCAGTGCATGTGTGTGGGGTAAATTCTTGACTCAGAGAGTGGTGAGGCACTGAAACAGATTGCCTGGAGAAGATGTAGGTGTCTCATCCCCGGAGGCTTTCAAGGCCAAGATGAATGGGACTTTGGGCAGGCTGATTTGTAGGCAGCAGCCAGCCCATGGCAGAGGGGTTGCAACTATATCTTTAAGGTCCCTTCCAACCAATGAAATGTTCTGTTTCAATTCCTTGGTTATTTCTCTATGAACTTCTGGTAATCTAGAGAGAAACTTCACCTTAATTGAGCAGTGTTTTTTCTGTTTTGACTGTGTTTCTAGTAGTGTTCTGTGAATTAATCATGTAACTAAAGTAAATTTCCGTTATCTTTTTTTTTTTTTGCTTAAAAAAAATTGTTTGTGCTGTTGATTTAAACTGCTACGAATTCTCAGACAGTTCCAAGGTCAGTATTCAAGGTTCCTCTGTAACCTTGTGCTGAAGTATTGAATGTGTTGAGTAAGTTGCATATGAAGTAGTGAGGTAGAAATCTCATTTAGGCTCAACTACCCATTATCTCAAATTGACCAAGCTTTGTTTATAGACTTGCACAACATTTATTTAACTGGTTGTAATTAGGCTTATGGGAACTAATTGTCAGTAATTTAATAGAGAAAGACTGTAAAAAGAGAACTTTAATAAAATAGCTTAATGATTTTTTACTTAGTGTTTGATTCTATCTGGAGGAGGAGGAATGTGTCAGTGAGAAACAAGCCCTGTTGAGGTGTGGTGCTACAGTTTACTTTGAGGATGATGGTCTCTGTGTCTGTCCCTCTGTCTTCGATGTGAAGGGCATGCAATGTGCAGGCAAGCTGTTTTATTACTCGGTGTACTGATTTGTGCTTTTCTATATGCCATGAATAAAGATTTATCTTCTCTATCTTTAGTCTGTAGTTGTTCAGAAATGTGTTCTAGTGTTTCACCTCCTACTGTGTCTGTAGTCTTTGAGTTGAGATGCTATGCTTAGCAGCAGTTTTTGTTCCCTGGTTTCTTTGTTCTGAAGTTACTTCATTAAATATTTTGCGTGTACACTGGCGAGGGTTTATAATATGCAGGATAAGTAGAAATGCAGAGGTTTTGTATCAGAAAACAAGTGGAAGCAGCCTCAAATAGCCTTTGATACTTTGCTAGTG
Organism: Tragopan temminckii; assembly: GCA_028571105.1. Classification (NCBI taxonomy): domain Eukaryota; kingdom Metazoa; phylum Chordata; class Aves; order Galliformes; family Phasianidae; genus Tragopan; species Tragopan temminckii. Next base: position 5,561,637 of record JAOWBP010004313.1, on the reverse strand, counting down.
GCTTGCTTTATAGCCTGGGCTGTATTCAGTTGGAGTATTTTTAAGTTGGTAGCTAAAACATGTAGTTCAAGAATAGGAGACATTAATTCAAATCCTTACTGGATATCAAGATAATGATTTTTCTCCTTTTGAAGGGTGTCGTAATGAGAGGCAATTTAGCAGAATTCTGATGTGGGACCACTTAGGTCTCTCTAGGGGACTATTCCTGTGGTAAGAAATCCATGTCCAGGTCCTAAGGTGGGAGAGTCAAGTGAAGAGAACAGTTGACCGGGAACTTAGATGTATAACTAGTTCTGCACTTCACAACAGAAAACCCTTGTCATTTATTTACTTATGCAGTCTCTAACCTCTACAAATATTGAGAATCCCCCTTGCAAAGTGACTCTCAAATGACAGCTGTAGAGAAGAGCATTTAGTATGTGGTAGTTTTCCCCACCAGTGCACCTTGTACATGGGAGTGCAAGCTCTGTCTCTGGTAAAAGCAAACTGAATTAAAAGGAGGTTGTGCTTCCCACTACTAGTTAGTTGAAAGGGAGTGTTAATTTCCTTTGTGTTTTTTTCAAAAGCACAATCGTTAAATATTCTGATACCGTATTAGAGAGAAGTTTGAAGGTCAAGTGGAATATTTTACATTGGACAGATTATCTGTGGGGAGGCATTCCTCCTGATATTCATTTACATTACCTTTTTTCTTTTTTCTTTTCAGCTATTGAGCAGGTACAATCCCTAATTGTAAATGTGCTTAAAAGGATTTGTTTTATAGCACATATGACTTTATACGTTCCCTTGTCAAAAGAAAGCTCTTTCTTGATTTCTAAGCAAGTCTCAGTGTTTATTGATTGTACTGGCATTCTGCTGGGTAGAATGATAGCTGCCTGCCTGCTTCAAATCTTTGCCACTTACGCCTTTTGCTGGCTCAGGCAGTTTAGTGTAATTAATTGTAATAGCAATATTTATCTTATATGATTTTGAGTTTACTCTCTGATATCATGACATTCTTAATGTATACAGTTGAGGACTGTTTCATTAGGATCAGCTGAATGTAATTGTTTAAGCACCTCTGAGCTGACCTGGGCTGAGTGTTGGTACTCAAACCACAGCACCTTAAGCAAAGAAAGACTCTGAGTAATGAGTTAATAATCAGCAATTGTGTTTATGGGCTGAGTCATCTACAACAATGCTGTGAACAATAAAATAATATGGGAAGGACATGTACGGATGTAAAATGCTGTGTAGCTCTAGCAAGAAAAGGTCTCAATCTCTGGTTATTTGATAGAAGATGTTTGCTAATAGTTAATTCTTAGCGTTGTAAATTGTGGCAGTGCAGTAAGCAGTAACTGAAGTAGCTGATGAAGGAGGTGGTCTGTAAGTAATTTGACTTGTTACGTCTAGAAGACATTTGCTTTTACATGGGAAAAGATGAAGCAGGAGCTGTATTTGTTCCCCACCTCAGGCACACATCAAAGTCCTTTACAAGAAGCAGTATCTCCTTGTAAGGTTCAAAGTGATAGTGCGTAACTGCAGTGAGTGCATGTGCCTGTGTCTGTGCTAGTGTCCACAGTCTAAGTAAAAGAGATGACAAGAATTGAAACTGCTGGCAATGGGATGAGTCCAGAATCTGTTTTAAACTCTCGCCATAGTATTTATACTGCAATGGACTCCATCTAAGAAAGTTGACATAAAAAGGAATTATTTCCCATTTCATCTCACTATTTGCTGTTCGTTAAAATAAATTATTTTATATAGTAACTTTGACAATTTCTTCTTTGATCCCTACATACTTGAAAAAGCACGTGCTAGTTTCAGTATCTAAAGAGTCCATAACATACACAAAAATGTGTGTGAATACCTACTTAGGTATGTATGTTAGTGTCTTTCATGCTGCTTTATTTTCTGGTATTGTTGGTATTATTGGGGGAGTTGCAACTGAAGTCTTTCTTTAAGGTTACTTCTAACCCAAGCCATTCTATGATGGTACAGACTTGTTTACAGACAACCTCAAAATACAAAACAAAAACAGAGGGGAAGATGGATCAAATGGCATAATGTTAACTATTCCTTTTAGTGGACTTTAACTAAACTATTGTGAGGACTGGTAACAGGATAGTATTTAATTATTTGAATTAAATGCATGTTCCAGTGTTTCATGAAATAGTGGCCCTTTTGGCCTTGTATTGCCTGTATGGTCATAGCTCCTACTGTTCAGAGATGAGTCAGAAAAAATTCTGCTTCTTTTTCCCCTACCTCTCAAAGTTTAGGTCAAAGTAATTAGGATAGAATACTCGTTTATTGCTATTTAAATCCTGAGTTTAACTATCTCATCTTTTGACAAATAGGTATAATTAGTTCTTTTGCATAATTTATTAACTTTCTTATTAAGCTGTGTACAGATTATTGAGGCACCAAGCATGCTGGCAGAAAGACTTCCAATTAGAAGGTGATAGATGGGTTTGTTGCATTTGATAAACTGACTTTGTCACAGTTTTGGTTGAAACTGTAAGGAACGGTTTTTGTTTAAATCTTCTAGTATCATGAGTCTGACCAGAGTTCACAGAATCACAGAATCGTAGTGGTTGGAAGGGACCTCCAGAGATCGTTGAGTCCAACCCCCCTGCAAAGCAGGTTCCCTACACCAGGTCACACAAGTAGGCATCTGGGCAGGTCTTGAATATCTCCAGAGAAGGAGACTCCACAACCTCCCTGGGCAGCCTGTTCCA
>JAOWBP010004313.1:5541101-5552522 GCA_028571105.1 Tragopan temminckii | reverse complement strand
TGTGAAGTCATTGCAGAACTTGATAGTTTTGTTCATGTTTTTAGTATAGTACTTGTGTTAATATAGGATTTTCTGAAGGCTCTTCTTATCTGTAGGTGTTTCTTAATGCTAAAAGTATTTTCCATAAAACCGTTTCAGTTTGTGACTTAAAGTCATTAGCCAGTCCTAAAATCTAATTGTGCTGACAGCAGTGGTAAATGTATGCAGATGGAGGGGAAAGCAGGGTACTCATCCTTGGCCTCTATTACTTCATACAAGTGAACTCTTGCTTCATTTGTCATGTCAGCTTGGAAACTCTTTCTTAATCCAAGTAAATCCATCAAAGACAGAAAGGGGGTGATACAGGTACATGAAACATGTCTGCATGAACCTTGAACAGTTAAGAATGATGACTGGAAACTGGCTTTGAAATTTGGGTACCAGATTTAAAAGACCTCTATGAAGTGACCTGTTTTAAAACAGGTTTAAAAGACTCGTTATGAAGTGGGTGCTCAGACCAGTAATACACTTCTTGCCGAACTTGGCATCTTCACTAGCATCAAAATTAGGTAAACTGGATTCTGCAGTACCAGACAGTAAAGAATGACTGTTGTTTAAGTCATGTCTTTACAGCCACACGTGAATGAAACATAACTTTACTGCTGAACGTGTATGTTTCTGAGATGACCTGCATCTCTGAACTACTAACAGATTTTCACTCTCTTATCTATAGTTGGATTAGCATCCTTCCTTTCCTGCCTGAATCTGAGGTAGTTCCAATTCTATCTAACAGCACTTTTTATTGAAGAACAAATGGGTTTATATTTCTGGGATAATATGTGCAGCCAAGTAAAATTTCAAGTTGAAAGAGTTGAGATAGAGCTGGCTGCATTGCTTGATCTCTGTCTGAATGTTACTGGCATTAGCATCTCAGTGCACTGACTCAGTGGGGAGGGAGGATGCATAGGCAGCAGACAGGAATTACATTTGTTTTGGGTGTTTTATTAAAAAAAAATAAAAAAGAAAAAGGAAAAAAAAAAGTGGAAACTTATCTCAGAAATTACTTTGAGCTCTTACTAGGTTTTGCTGAATGGTGCAAATGTAATGCTACAAAGCTTTTCATGATATAGCTTGAGTTCAGAGAAAGCAGAATATGCGGAGGAGTGAATGCGAGGCAATCTTCAAATTCCTCTTTTAAAATAGTCTGAGGTTTGGAGGAACACATAAATGGAAAATAGGGTTTCTTGATTTCTCCTTGCCCTGTAACTCCTCAGAAAGATGAGAGCAGAATCTGATCCCACAGTATCTAACATCTTTTCATGTTCTGTCACTGTAGTCAGTGATGAGTAAGCAATGAAGTAAAGTGAATCCACAAGGGAATCTTTGCTCTGTGAAGATAACTTCAAGATAATGAAATGAAATAGCAAACAACACTAATCAGAGCAACAGTGGGAGGATTAAAACAAACCAAACAAAACCCACTAAACTTAATCAGTATGTTCATTACGAACAAAAACCATGCTCCTACTGAAATGGAGTCTGTCTCCCTGAAAGTTGCTGCAATGTGACCTAGGCTTTATGTATGTGTAGTTTCTGTTTTTCACCCTTTTCTGCTTTCTTTCATCTTTTGCATCTGTTTTTCACTGACTGACCACAAACCACCTCTTTGTGATCCTTGCTCTGTCTCGATTAGTCTTGTCCTAGAAGAATAAAATGGGCTGGATGTCATTAGGCTAGGGACAAGGAAGGTCTGGCAGGAATTATATCTCCATGATGTCTTTTAGAACTTGCTGCTAGTGTACCTGCCAACACTGTGATTATCTCACCAGCAGTCAGATGAGAGAGGAATAAAACTGCTATCTTATTTCCAAAGTCCTTCAGAGGAATCTCCTGGGACAGTTGAAGTTCTTCAGTTAGCAAATATCTGACTCGGAAAGCCTCAAGATATTTTCCCCAAATATCTGAAAGGCTTAGTCTATCTCTCTTACCTCCCCAGTATAGCAAAATCTTAGGATGTTCTTTGAGACTATCACTGTGAATTCAGTAACATGAAATTTTCTGAAAGTGTCTAAGTTACGTGTTTTACACTAATATCACTTTACACTAATACTTGTGCTTGCTTTCTTTTACCATCACTTGCACAGCAGCAGCTGTGAGATTCACAGCAAGAAAGGGTGTCACACATACTGAATCAACTAAGTGAGATATTTAATATTTTATGAATTTAAGTCTTTTGTGCTCATTTCTCTTTTTTCTATTTATTTAGGAAAACAGGAGGAGTCATGTTGCTTAATGTTTTACAGCAGCAACATCTGTTATATTTCCCTTTTTTTGTTTATGATGATGTGGGCATATTGTGTGCAGCACTTACAGCTGCATTTAACATAAATTACAGTTGATGTGTAGTTTGTATTTTTCTGCCTGTCTTTTAAAATAATTGTTAGAGATTAATCCATGTTCAGCAGGGTTTTTTCTTCCTCCTGTAGATTTGTCTGCTCCTTATTTTTGTTTTCCTTCTGGTATAAGGTGAACTCAGCAGCATTTGAATCAGATGAGAAATATTCCCCCATGAAAACTGGGCAGTATATGTTTGTTTATACTTTTGATTCTCTACCTCTTGAACTCTCATACATGTTCTCATAATTTACCATGTAGATTACTGCTGCATCCTTGCAAATTGCTTTCAAAGATGTATTGCCTTCTTCCAGCATGCATGAAAATGCATCTGCTCTGAGCACCCTGCTTATCTTTTCATTAGATTATCTCTGTTTTTATGCTTCACCAGCTTCTTGTTTTGTGTTTTATCCTTTTCGTATCTTGTGCTACTCAGTAGCTTTTCTTTTTCCTGTCTCTTATTATACTGTTCGTATTTCTTCTTTACTAAGAGTTGTATTATTTTTCCTATATTTTCTGCCAGTTAACAGTAACTGTCTGCCATACTATTCAGTTTGGAGGCCTTTTATGCAGAATCTGTGCTACATATCTCATCATGGAAAGTGTGTAGTGAGACCTGGTACTTCCTCATGGAATTTCTTCTATCTGTAATGTTCCTTTCAACAAAGAGGATAAAACATTACAAAACAATCAACTTCTCTGGATAAGCATTCTGCATTGCCATATTCCCAAGAATCTTCCCCTCTGATCTTCTCAAGTTGTCTTTTGTTAGCTGGCACACTGAATCATAGCTGTGATTCTGTCATGGTTCTGAGCACACTGCGAATTTTAGTTCTTTGTATGAAGTCAAATTGTCACAGTGGTCATATTGATAGCAAGTTTGCAGGTTTGTGTCTTTATGGGCTCTTTGTTATTTGAATTATGCATATTTATCTGCATTATGCTTTTCAGATGTGAAACTAAAAACTGATACAGATAGAGAGAATCTTGTGTTTTAGTAAAAACTGAGTTAGACTCGTGGGGTGGTAATATTCAAGAATCCGAAATGCTTTAATGGAGAAATTATATTTGTAATTATCTGTGTTTCCAAGCTCTGTGTGATTTCAGAATTTGTAGCACACCATTGATGTATACAGTTAAATTTCTTGCTAAGGGATGAGTAAAATCCAAATGTTCTTCTGTGACACTGGAAATGACGCTCATCAAGAGCTGTTATTGGCAAAAAAAGTGCTCTGATTTTGTACCCTCTTCAGGAGAGAGTTCGTGAAACTTTGACCACTGCTATGCAGGACTGCCCTCAGCTAACATTTGTCAGTGAACTTTATAGCTCCACAATCTCTTCTGCTTGGCTGTGAAATTGGCACTTATGTGCTGTTCTGGTGCTGCTGCCACTGCCAATACCGTTGAATTGGCTTTCACTGTGATATGAAGTGAGCAGGAGAATTTCTCACTTATTAAATCTCTTAAATTCAATTAGTGCCCCTTATACCATAGGAGGCCATTGCAATATCTGAAGTGGAGAAAAAAATTCTTGCAGCCCTTTCTTGTTTGTACTGCCTAGCATTTGCTTAGAGCCCTGCTCTGAATTTCAATTCTGTTCCCTGCAAGTGTCACAAATCAGCAGTTGTTAGAATGCATTATGAAGAAATAAACATTTATCAGATTGCCTTTTGAGAAGGTGAATAATTTAGCTAGAAAAATTCCAACAACAACAAAAGCATGCTGCTGACTGACAATTTATTTTATCCCTTTGAGATGCAAGGAGTTGTTGCGTGCTGAGTGAATATTGATCTGCTGTATACAGATAAATGAAATTCCACTTACAATTCTTTGGTTGCTCACTTGCCACCAATTAAAACTGAAGAGCATGGTCATGCACCAAAAATATTAACTAACTCTCTTCAGATGTTGGTTATCTTCTGACCTGGGAGACTGACAGCTGCTTGTTTGATTTGCCTGTGTCTGGCCTTGGCACTATTCAGGGGTTCCTTTATGGCTAGTTATTCCCTTTCCACTGCTCTTTGTGATGATAAGTAGGGGGGTGTAGTCAGGTGGGGGGGAAAAAAAAAAAAAGGAAAAAGGGAATGAGTAATTTTTCTTCTATCTTCCTTTTAGGCTTTTTTGATGATTTTCTCTATTGCTTTTGGCTAACCTATAGCCACTCTTCCCTGCCTCCAGCAACTACAGAGTCATATTTAAAATATGCCTCTTTGTTGTACATGTATGCAGTCATGTTATGAGGTAGAAAATGAAGAAAAAGTCTGTAGTTATGTAAAAAATGAACTTGTAAGTAAGGGGTTTGTTCTCCGGAGTCATATCGGGAAAATAACTGCCACAGACTTGGCTAATATTACAGAAAGAAGGGAAAATAAATGACAGAATGGAAGCTTAGCAGGATGATCAAAAGGAGCACTGAGTTGTTTGGGAAGAGTATCTGGTCAGCTTACCAGCTGAGGCACACATCTGCTCCTTTGATGATGTTTCTAGCCATTGCTGCAGCAGAAGTTTGACAGCTTGCAAGGAAGCTGGTCAGTGAAGAATTAAGAAGCTGTAACAGCTGTCTTAATAGAGACAGGTCTGTGGCTACCTGCCTTTCCTCGAGATGAGGTGATCTAAAAATAGTGGCTTAGGAGGCAAGTTAAAAAGTAAATAGGGTGAGGAGACTGTATTTTGAGCAGTTTCATCTGCAAATCCTGAGTGATTCTGCTGACATCCAATTATACAAATGTAATGGAGATCATCATCTAGGCCTTGATTTGAAAATGACATTTCAGTGCTTTGGCAGCTCTAAAAATACTGACATTTCTAGTAGCTGGAGGCCATAAAAATATTGATTCAGCAACAGAATTGTTTTGTAAAGCAGTGATAGTTGGCTGGCTTCTGAACTGTAGCATGTTGCTCCAGGCTCTACAGTATATTGCTAACAAGGAAGGAGTAGGGCCATTGAAACCCAAACATGTGTTAGTGGGGAATATTGCTGAAGGAATCAAATATGTCATATACCACTTGCTAAGTGCTCTTGCAGCTTTCAGACTGTACACCCCATTGTTAGGTAACTTGGCAAAAAATCTGTGTTGGTAATACCAGGTTTGTGCTGTAGCTTAAGCTAATGCCAGACAGAGGAGAGGTTTCCAGATCCTTCTTCCTACAGGGACTTATTGATTGAGCATCTGTTAACTGTAAGAACTATTTACTGAATGGTAAAATTTGAAATCCACAGTATTTGGAGAAATTAAAATAATAAAATATTACTGGACAGAATGAGCTTGCCTCTCACTGTCAAAATGTGCACGAATCTGAGCTGTAAAAAACAAAGTAGAAGCACTTATTGTTATTTACACTATGTGGGCAATGTAGTTATCTTTTCATCAGGAGAACAGTGGGGGAAAAAAAACCTTAGGAAAAATGTACTTCATTAATAGAGGCTTTTCAGAAAGAGCTTATTCAACAACCCCTGCCATGCTCCAGCAAATACTGAAATAGATCACTGCAGTACAAGAAGTGTATTTGGGGAGCTGACATGCCTTAGAGTCTGAGCTGGGCTGCCTCTATTAATTCTGCATATATAACCTCTAAAACAGGCAAGTTTTGCTACTGTCTTGACGTTCAAAGAAATTAGGGAGAGATGAGAGTGAGGAAGGAATCCCTTTTCTCTGCTGTAATTGTGCTGTTCTAACTAAAAATTACACATGCTATTGACATTTGGCATATGTATGATAGACTTCTTTGCATTTACTGTTCAAGCAAATATTTTTTAAGCCTCTATTTTCTTCCTGCTTTCTTCACCACGTTTAGACCGTTTTGTTCCCATTCCCCCCCCCGTGACGGTGCATGCTTCATTAGCATTCATTACCTTCTGGGCGATTGCAGTTGTGGGGTTGTCGTTGTTTGTTTTTGGTTGTGTTTTTGTTGTTGTTGTTTTGTATTCTTTTGGATTCATGTGCCTATGAAGATAGTAACTCTCCATTTAATCCAAAGGGACTGGCATTTATTTGTTCTGAGAAGGCAAGTTAGACGTTTAGCATCTCCTTTCTTCTGCTTCAGTCCTCCTTTCAGGAGCTGTCAGTTTCAGACAAGGGAGATAGTTCAGAGCCATGCCAGTGCAAAACTGATAGAGTGCTTCAAAAACTGCTGGAAACGTAAGACCAAGTGTAATACTGACCAACACAGCTGTGCTGGAGCCCGATCAGTAAAGCACTTGTCTGAATCAATCATTTGAAGATGGGCATTAGCAAGTCTCTGCAAGCTGTTCATCCAAAGTTGAGCCTTGATAATATCTGTAGTATGAGAAGGTTGGAGGTGAGAGTAGGGGAAGGAAGGAAACTTTGATTCATTTCCTATTCCTATGGTAATAGCTAATCTTCCCTGTATCTGAACAACATGATTGCTCCCATACCTATAATTTAAAACTTGATGAGGCATCAATGAAACTGCCTTGCAAGTAGCAGACAAATCAGAAGTCAAAGCCAGTGATATTACTGATCATTTCTTTCCCTCCTAGAAGTTACTGTATTTTGAGGACAAGATACCTCTGTTGCTGCCATTATAGTTGTATTTTAAAAAAAGCTAATGGTGTTGATTAATTCCATATTTTATAGGGGGGGGTCAGGAAGCAAGAAGTTCTACTCACTTAGAAACTAAGTAACATCACAACTTCAAATAAATAGGTGGTCTGAACTGAGGTTAAGGGAATCCATCTGGGTGGCATCTGAAGCTGTAAATGACTATATCGTACTGATAAAAAATTTCTTGCATGTACATTGGGGGGCAATTTCAGGAGATTGTCTACAAAATTTTATGAAGTTATGCTTACTGGGTGTTCTAGAAGAATGTAATGGGCACAAATTGCAGAGAATGCAATCCACGTGAAGGAAACTTGCATATCAAGTAATCACAGTTTCATCAGCTAAAAATTTCATCTTGCATTTAGTTATTGGAATGAACACACGAAAACAATGAGAAAGAGTTAAGGTCATAAAATCTGCTTCAACATTAACTACAACTAGAACAACAGTTTTTCTTCCTTTCCTTTTTCTATTTTCCTTTCTAGTCTTTCTTTCTTTGTTATTTCATAGATAAAGAAATCACTGTGAGGTCTGGAAATCATTGGGAAACAATCTGCAAGCTGAAGGCCTCGGTATTAAAGCTCCTTCTGTCCTTGTGAGCTGATCCTTTCCACTAGGTCTACTCTCAGCTCAGTAAGAACAAACTCTTTATGAGACTTTGCTTCTCCTTTGTCTTGCAGCAGGCTTAGCTCTTGTCTGTCCAGGGTGATACAGACTAGAGATGATTTTAGAATCAAGACGGGAAAAGCTGCATTTTTGAAAGAAAAAGTGAAGGAATGGATCTCCTTGATCTCTTTGCTTACTTGATTTTCATGTGGTTCTTGTCTTCTCCAGTGCACTAATCTGTTGGGTGTTTTAACTGCAGAACAGGCAGTCTGTGTAAGGAAACGCGGAGAGATCATTTTTTCCACTTCTATGTACCAATGAACTTATTCAGTCCAAATCAGCTAGTGTTCACATGAATACCATAGTTTGGAGTTCAGTTCTGATTATTCATCTGAGAATATATTTACCTCATCAGATCCTTCAGCTCAAAACATCGGAATATGAAACTCAGAGAAGGCTAGAGAGCATAGAAATCCCAAAAGGCTGTGATCTCCTTTTTGGGGGTGATTGTCTTTTTGTACTCTGAAGGCTGAGGTGAGGCTGGAGTCTTATACCATCTTTGACTCTTTTGCAGCTGGAATTGGAAACCCAGCATTTTTTTCCTTATGGGAAATTTTGTTACTGAAGTTTCAATTGAAACTTTATATCAAAAGAGAAGAAAAGCTCTTTCAGAAAAATAACTGTGTTTTCCCTCAGATGCAGAGGAAGGGTTCAGAAACATACCATGAAATTGAAATTTCTCAAAGTGCCTCTTAAATCTTTGCTGCAATTACTGTAATTCACAATAATAGATCCAGTACTATTTTTAAAAGCTTTTGAAGGTTGCAAGTAGCATCCATAAATTGTGGGTTGTGGGCAATCTATGAAACCATAGGTTTCCAGGGCTTTTATTTAAATGAGAGAACGAGAGAGAGAAAGATGTAATAAAAGTAGTAAAGAAAAAACTTGAAAGTTTTCTTTGTGCTGAACAGTAACTCTGAGGCAGAAAATACCTTGGTCTTAACAAAAGTTGTTTTCTTGTTGAACAAGATTTTGCAAGTCTGGAATAAGCATCCTTTAATCCAGTAGTCTTTTTATAGAGACTGATTAAATTGGTAGCTCACTGGTCATAAATTCTAATGATAGAGAGAATATGGAGAGAGATGTACAACAGTTGGAGAAACTTGTTTCCTCTAAATTTATATGGTCTTAAGTGTTGAGTTGGGTGAGTCTCAACAAACTCATCAATTTACCTCTTGTACCTTTTACCGTTCTACCTTGAATGTATAAGTGCTGTTGAAAAGGATCATATAGTAGAATCACAGAGTATCCTGAGTTGGAAGAGGCACACAAGGATCATCTAGTTCAAATGGCTCAACACAGGACCACCCAAAAATCAAATCCCATGTCTAGGAGCATTGTCCAAAATGCCTCTTGAACTCTGGTGGCATTGAGCCATGCCCGCTGCTCTGAGAAGCCCCTTCCGTGCCTGCGGGCCTCTGGTGGAGGACCTTTTCCTAATAGCCAACCTGACCCTCCCCTGACTCAGCTCCATGCTGTTCCCTCAGGTATTGAGGGGTACAGAGAACAGATCTCAGAGCCGGCCCTCAGTCCCCTGTGAGCTGCAGGCTGCCCTGAGGCCTCCCTTCAGCCTCCTCTGCTCTGGGCTGAACAAAGCCAGGGACCTCAGCTGCTCCTTATACATCTTGCCCTCTAGACCCTTCCCCATCTTCACAGCCCTCCTCTGGGTGGTTTCTAGTAGTTTTATGTCCTTATATTGTGGCACCCAGAACTGTACTCAAGGTGAAGTGTACCAATGCAGAACCAGCAGTTACTGGTCTGAGGCACCTCAGGGTATGGTTGGTTCTTTGGGCTGCTGGGTCATACTGCTGACTCAGATTCAATTTGTCACCAACCGGAACTCTCAAATTTCTTTCCTTGGGTATGCCACCAACCACTTATCCCCCAGTCCATATGTATATCCAGCCCTTTGGAACTCCACTAGGCTGCCAGCCTGATGTAATCTCATTTATACTGTATTTTACTCATCTGCCAATTTTTCACCTATCCTGTTATGTATTTGTTTAGCTGTATGCTGGACATGTTGTTCAGAGAAACACCACTGACAGTTTTGCTCTTTCTCTGAAGATTACTCTTCTTGGTTTCCCTTGGTCGTCTCAGAGTTTGTCCACTCTCTGGAATCTTGAGGCATCATTAGCCTCTCAACAGGGAAAATAGTAACGAAGGCTGCTTGGTATAGATGTAGTGGCTGTTAGAATCATAGAATTGCTGGCATTGGAGAAGACCTACAAAATCATCCAGTCCAAACTTCTGGCTTTCACCAATAGTTCTCACTAAACTATAACCCTGAACACAAAGTCTAAATGTTCCTTTAACACCTCTACGATCAGTGACTCCTAGGTCAGGACAGCCTATTCCAGTGCCTGACCACTTATACAATTCAGAAAATATGTTGGGGTGTTGGAGGAAGTTCAGACAGCAACCTTCAACACCTCTTCTTCTGAAGATTTTAGTAGTAAATTTTATTTATCAAATGAATGAGGTTAAATGAGGACAAGTGAAAGATGTTGCACCTTGGTCAGAGTGATCCCAGATACACTACAGACTGCGACAAGAACTCACTGAGAGCAGTTCTGTGGAGAAGGACTTGGAAGTCCTGGTAGATGAAAAGCTGGATAGGAGCCAACAGTGTGCTTTTGCATCTCAGGAGGCCAACTGTATCCTATGCTGCATCAAAAGAGGGGTGGCAAGTAGGTCAGGAGGGAGATTATTCCCATCTGCTCTGTCCTTGTAAGGCTCTATCTGGAGTGCTGCATCCAGGCCTGGTGTTCCCAGAATATGGAAGATGTAGATCTCTTGGAAAGGGTGCAGAGGAGGGATGTGAAGGTGAACAGAGGGCTGGAGCACTTCTATGAAGAAAAATTGATGGAGTTGGGTTTGATCAGGTTAGAGAAGAGAAGACTCTGGGGGGACTTCATTACAGCCTGCTAGTATGTGAGGGGACCTCTGTAAACGGGAGAGAGACAAACTTTTCACACAGTCTGACAGTGATCGAACAAGGGGGAATGGCATTAAACTAAAAGAGGGGAGATTTAAGTTAGATCTTAGGTAGAAATTCTTTACTCACAGGGTGGTGAGGCACTGGCACAGGCTGCCCAAGTAAGTTGTGGATGCCTCATCCCTGGAGACATTCAAGGCCAGGATGGATGGGGACCTGGGCAGTCTGATCTAGCACCTGATTTAGTGGTCAGTAACCTTGTCTCCTGCAAGGGGCTTGGAACTCAATGATCTTTAAGGTCCTTTCCAACCCAAGCTGTTCTATAATTCAAAGAAGAGACTGGAGAGGAATTTAATCAGTGTGTATTTAAGGAATGAGAAAACAATGGTTTCTGTATTCTAGTGTGTAGATGTATAATGAGAAACACACTCAAACTTAGAAATAAGGTGCATTGCTTTAGCAGTACAGGTAATTAACCTCCTGAGTAACTCACCATTCTCTGTCGTATTTTCTGGCATCTTAATTGAAGTTTAGAAGTGATGTTCAAGGAATGCTTATTTAGGGAAGTACTGGGGCCTTACTCAGGCAGGAGGTCAGACAAGATAGATTGTGTTTGCCTTTATAGTCCGTATGTGCATAATTCAGGTACATCATGTATGTGCGAGGTACGTTGTGGTTAGTGAGATAATGGAAACAGCTCACTAGTTGGAGCTAAGCCAGCTCTTAGTTCAGGTTCTAAAGCACGCTTGGCCCTTCTGTCAAGAACAGAGATAATTAAGTGATACGTAAAATGCCATTCTTTTATCCTTCCCATTGTTTGAAAGCTCACTTCTGGTACTTGGGAAAATAATATTCTTAGGACTTCTGCTAAACACAAGC
>JAOWBP010004313.1:5522090-5532429 GCA_028571105.1 Tragopan temminckii | reverse complement strand
AGACTGCTGAATAGCCATTTTCAGTTAAACACTACTGAAAGATACGCAGTACCTTCAATGTCAAGCAAGGACAAAAATAACACGTGTATGCTCTGATTTATGGCAGGAATGTAATAGGAGTGTTGGTAAGAAAATGTAAGAAGGCTGTTTTTTCTGGAAAAGTGCAATGAGAAGTCACTGGAATAGTAAATACTCATCTATACTGGACTTCAGGTTGATAAATTTAGGTACCCGTGATCCACCTCTTGCTAATGGTATTAAAACCTGAATGGTTTTACTTACAGTGTTGCTCCATCTCGCTCCGTTAATGCACAAATTATGAAATCACTGAACTTCTCCATCCTCTCTGTGCTGCCCTCGTCCCTGCCCCGCTACCCCAGCCAGCCCTGGCTAGCAGTACCCTTACCCTACTGCTGTCTCTTCCAGGGAAGTGCCAACAGATACATGCTTTAATGTGAATGTCTTTGGGGTGCCATATCTCCTAGTGCTGTTTTCCTAGTAGATTACCTGCTGTGTAAGAAACCAAGTTCTAAAACCAGCCATTTGTTGTTCTTGGGCTAGATTACTTTCAGTTTTAAAGGTGGTAATTATATTTCTCTTGCTTTTAGAGTTGACTATTGCTACGGAGACTTTCAATATCATCTGTCACAAAATAGGATGATAATGGGACTCTGTAAATACCTTAGGTAGAAGAACACTTTCCCTTCTGTACTTTCTTCCCATTCAGACTTCACTGTAGGAGCTTTAGGCAAATACTTCTTAGGAAAATCCTCTTAGCAACTTCTTCCTGTAAAGTAAATCATTAATTTACCAGACTGTGGATTCAATAAGGGAATAAATATTAGAGATTATCTCCTTGGGCATAAAAAGCAGACAAGTAATGGTTCTGTCACATGCTGCCTGGATTGGAGTTGCATTCCTTAATCCTAGACGGAATTACTGCTTGCTCAATATAGGAGTTAAGCATTAGCAACAGTTCACAGCATTTTGATGGACGGATGATGCAGTTGGTTACTGAGCACAGGCAGAATAGGGATGCTGTGGAGTCTCCTTCTTAGAGATCCTCAAAAGCCGTCTGGGTGGCCCTGCTTGAGCAAGACGTGTTGTCTATTAAAAATATTAAATTCTTAAATAGCAGCGTTTTAACCTCATTAACACAGATCATTTTCCTTAAACTCAGCTCTGTAGTGGAGCAGTATAAAGTTCCTTCATATCAATTAATTTTTTGTTTTGACCTATCATGTAATTAAGATCCTGTTTATTAAAGTTATTAGAATATTAGAAAACTAATTGCGTTATGCTTATTTCTGGACTGTTTATGATTTAATTGACTTGTTTTTACAAATTTTTGTGTCTCTTTGCGATTAACTCATTAATTTAATTCATTTCCACGTAAAGTACTGATGCATCACCACGTTGTACTAGTAGAAATAAAAAAAAAAAATCAAATCATTTGTTTCCCAGTTGAAGGAGTTCTCTGGTATACATCTGTTTACTGACAACACTGCAAGTCTGCTAAGTAAAAACACTGCCCTCGTGCACACACGTGTGTGTTATTCAACATACTAGGTTTGCACAGGATGGCTGTTGTGTATGAAAAACACTCAGGTCTACAATGAAATATTAACCTTGAACAAGGGAAAATTCTGACAATTTTACTATTTTAATGAGGAGATCTTGATTTTACTTGATCAGTTCTCTAATTTCTGTTGAGAGACTAGATTGTAACAAGGCATCATAGAGAGAAGAGTAATAGGAAAACGTGTCAGGGGAGAATAATTAGCATTTTGTGACATAGAAGGGAAGATTCTTGTAAGGTCAGATCCAAAGCCCAGTACTGGCAATCATTTCTTTCCACTGACTTAGTGATTTTAATATCTGATGGAGATTCCGGTCATTTCTTCATCCTGAGCAAAAGTTCTTTGCTATAATAATTTGTTTAATTCACAGTGAAGCTGGAGGAAGAAATGCATAGCTTCAGCACATGCTGTGTTGCAATAACAGAGGAGGTGTGCTCTGTGGGCAGTGACAGCTGATGATAAACAAGTAAGAGATGGGGATGAGAACTACTGCTTTACAAGGACAGGTTTTGATCTTGTGAATTTTCCAGTTTTTACTGAAGTTGTTTACAACCAGAGAAATTTGCCTTCTCTGCATAAAATTCCTTTCCAGAAAAGCTTATGCTCTACTACTGTGATGATTAAGTTCTCATTTTCAGTGTTGTTATACAACCCATCTGTGTGTAATACTGATACCTTGATCCTGGTAATATCTTGTGGCAATGGGCTTTACAAACCTATAATTTGTTGTGCAGATGAGATGAAATACGTGATTTTGTGGTGGGTGATTGTATCTTTCTCATTCAGATAAAAAACCACAACCCTGAGTATGTGCTTCTCCCCCACCCGAAAATACCAGACTTATGTATACCACAGGGAACTCTTCCTTAGCTTTTAAATTCAACTTACAGAGGGAAATGTGCCAAATAAGAACAAATGCTTTAATTATAAGGAACAGTTTTCTTAGGTAAGACAATTGCTAAAATTGCAAAATGAATTTAATATGTTACATAGTCTAGCAGAGTTTTTAATGAATACTAAGTCTGAAAACATGGCATGAAGCAGCTATGGTTGTATTTGCATATTTGTTCAGGATAATTGATAGAATGGTTTAATTAAATATTGTAAAAGGTAATAGACTAAATACTCAGTGCGAGAAAAGTAAAACCATGAGATTCAGTAATTTATCTGATTGAACCTTTTGTATATTTAAGCAATAAGTCTCAATAGGCTATGCACTTCTGGGTAATTTCAACTCAGCTTGGATGGTAATGGAATACTTCATGACACAGAAATCTGAAAAGGCTTTTGTTAGATACAAGCTTTGACCAAAACCTTAGTTCCATTTAAACATTAATCTGAACTGAAGCTTAGTGCTAAATACAAATTCAGATTGGGCTTCTCCTTATCTAGGATTAAACAAAAAATAGACTTTTCTGAGGGAAAAAAAAAAAAAAAAAAGGAAAAGTATCACATGGTTTGTCATTATATATTCACATAAGTTAGTGTGTATTATAGATGACATGTATGCTAGTTTCCAAAAAGTGGTATCTAGAAAACAACAATCCTGAAGAAATGCAAGAGTGACACATGCTTCAGAATATCCTTGGCAATTATTTGGTGGCCCTAAAATATAAAAATCGTAGTCCTTGTTTCATTGTCTTTTAGTGAAGCCAGTAGTCTAGAAGGACGAGGGAAGTGGTTGTATCTGGCACCAGTGAGGCTGCAACTCATATGCTGTGTTAAGCTTTAAGCCCCTCACTACAAGGCATTTGAGTTGCTGGAACATGTTCAGAGAAGAGCAAAGAGGCCAATGTGAAGGGACTAGAAAACAAGAGATATGAGGAGCAGCTGAAGGATTGGGGATGTTCAGTCCTGAGACCAGGAAGCTGAGCTAAGATCTCACTGCTTGACGTCTGCCTGCCAGGAGGTTGCAGTGGGTTTAGTGTTGGTCTCTTTTCTCAGGTGACAAGTGATAGGAGATGAGGCAACGTCCTCAAGTTGTACCAGAGAAGGTACAGATCAGATATGAGGAGGAATTTCCTCGCAGAAGGGGTGGCAGGCATTGGAACGGGCTGCCTGGGGAGCATGTGCAGTCCCCATCCCTGGAGGTATCAAAGAGATGTGTGGATGTGACACTTCAGGGACATGGTTTAGCAGTAAAACTGGAGTGCTGGATGGATGGTTGGGCTTGGTGGTCCAAGTTGGAAGGTCTTTTCCAATCTAAATGGTTTTATGAAAAGAAGTGGTAGTACAGGAGCAGTCATAGGTCAGTTGATAGAGAATTTGACCATTTAGCATTATATAAAGCCAAAGAACTGAACATGCATGAGTGATGAAGTATCTATAGGTTATAAAAGAAAGATATTTGAAATGCTGTTTACAATCAGTTATTTAAGTGAGGACAAAATATCAATGAAAAGTTGAAATAGCATTTGATGAAATGCTTTTCTCAGTTTTGTTTCTGGAGGGCTTCTATCTATGTTAGATACTTTGTAATATTTAGTTACAAACTTCATTTACAGGTGCTGCTAATGCATGAATTATATGTTTATGTTTATGAATTATATGTTTATGAAAAGTTTTTATTAAGTTTTGTGTAATATTAGCATTTTAAATTGTTTTTTCTTTGGTATGCAACAATTGCAGGTACAACAGGGGCAAAAAAAAAAAAATCATTTAATGAACTCTAGATGAATCGACTTTATGATATAAACTTAAAAAGCAAACAAAACAAAGACGATACATGATTACAGCAGGGTTACATATATGTGACAGTGATGGTTTGAAGTAAGAATATATTTCTATTGATTAAAAATATAATTTAAAGTCTCAAATTACGAGATTAGATGTTCCAAGAGCCTTCAAACTTTTCTACAACACTTGACTTGCAGTCTTTTGTAGGCAGCTATTTCCCATATTTGTCCTATAATCTTGCCTTGATGTTGGACACTGTAAATATGTTTCTATCTCTCCTTTGTTCTTTCCCAGTTGTTTGCATGGATGCAAACAGCAGTAAGGATTGCTTTAATCATTCACAGCCATTGTTTCTGACCACCTAAAGAAGTTCTTTGTTGGGAGGGTTGGTTGTGTGAGTAGTTTGATGAATGTTGTAGCTCTTGTCAGAGGTAAGAGTTGTGATCCTGCACTGCAGAGGCTAATGCAGGTTGCTAAAAAGTCTTGGAGAAGGACATAATTTTGAGTCTGTGCAAATGTGCTTCCGTTCAAGTAAAGTCTTAAAAAGCCTTAAGAATGTCTAATTTAAGTTGTAACAGGTATCTAAATACTTCCAGTTTATACATGTGATAAGCACGAGTCAGCATTGGAAATAGAGCTTTTTTTTTTTTTTTTTTTTTTTTTTTTTTTTTTTTTTTTTTTTTTTTTTTTTAAATAGATCTGCTTAATTTTATAAGGATATAGATGCTGAATTCAGGTTGTTGTTTTAATTCCCATATTGTTTTCTTCTCTTTGTCAAGGATTTTGCTAGGTTACATTCATTCAGTTTTTCTAACTGGCAGTTTCTGATATTGTTAAGTATTGTGCTTCAACAAACTGCTAAGATGTACAGCTTCATTTCTTTCATTTTCACAGAATCTCAGCTTTTTATCTTCTGTTGTCCTTATGTTCCTAAAATTGAATCAACAAATATATTTTATAATACGTAGAAAAAGGCAGCGTGTGACCTCATAAGAGCCTTCTGGTGGCAGTGTGTTACCAATTGCTGTGCTCTACTTGTTAATGTGTTTCACCTGGGATTTAATGGCTGGTTTTGATTTGTTTAAAGGTTTTCAAGATGCTCTAGAGCAGATGCATAGAAATTAAGAATAACTTGACATCTAGTTCTGTGCTACTGAGCATTCTGCATTAATGTAGGATTCTTATCCTTTCTTTACCCTGCCACATGACCACTGCTGCAAGGTCTTGAGATAACAGATCCAGACTGACTGCTAGGTTTGTAGTAAAGTCATGAAGTTTAAGGAAAAGTAGAACTCAGAGGTGATAGTGCAATGGAGATACCCTGCTGTACCTCACCTGGCTGGGATGGTTCACATCACTCATTAAATGTTACGTGCGAGAACGTGCAAGATGCAAGGTTGTAGTCAGCATTGTTTTCGCATTTCCTGTATCCTTATGCTCGATAGTGTATCTTAAGGCAACACTGCCTTAGTTTATTGAGTAAGCTGGATCAAAGGTCATATCTTGCAAATCTAACGATTTGACTCTGAACATAAAATAGTTCACTGGCAGGTGAGTGCTTTGCTGGTAAGGTGATTGCTGAAATAAGAAGGTCAGACACATAGGTTATGCCTTTTAGAACTTGTAAAATGTTTAATACATTATTGCTTGGACATATTAGCAAAAGATATCATGTAGGTAACACTAGGAGTTCATCATATGGCATAAAATTTATTTGGAGATGGAAGCTACTGCAGTTACAAAATGGGAATTCTTTCTAAAGTGTGTTTTGGAGACCCAGGTATTCAATTTTTGCAGACTGCTTAATAACATATACTATATTTAATAATTAAAAAAAAAAAAAAAAAAAAAAAAAAGTGACGTAACTTCTTTTTGCTAGGGAGATAAACTACCTAACCTGATGTATCTATCAGGCTTACAACATCAAACTGCTTAGAAATATGTTTTTTTTATTAATAACTCCATCTTTTGATCGTTCTTCTGATGCACGTTTAGTTTGGAAGAATGAGTAAAATGCATGCAATCTGTGAATACTTTGACAACTCCCTGATATTATAAATATTATATTATTACATTACTTTGCCAAGAAGAGTTACTTCACATTCCAGTGTTTTCTTAATAACCTAAGGTGAGGGAGACTTACTTAAGTTTCTGCTAGGGCATCTCTGATTAGAACATGGAGATTTTACATTTTTATAGCATTGCTAAGACACCCCTAAACATACTTGATTATTTATTCTTTAAATTATAGCTCTGGAGTGCAATTGGATGCGTTGCTGCTTGATTTATAATCACTGCAGCCTGCAAGTGAATGGACACACAAAGAATACAAAAACAGCCTGAGATGATTTAAGCATTCTAAGCTGTGGGATGCACTTTCAGTATCTTTCCCATCTGTTCAATATAGAAAGTACATCTCCCAATATCTGGGCAAAAGGAACAGCCAGTGCAGCCCTAGGTGATTATGAATCATTTTGTTGCATCTGTGACATTGTGAAACATATGAGTAGTGAGGAAGACCAGTTCTTCTTTTCTGGTGACCTATAGTAGTAAATAAAAAATTGTAAAGGTTATCAAACAGATCCGGTATGAAGTACATTAGAGAAAAGAAATGCATCTAAGGAAGTCACTCCAGGAATACAATCTATTCAGACTGTAGCAGCTGGAACTAAATCTGCATCTATGGAGAAAGGCTTGAGAAGGACCTAAATGGCAGTCAGTGGACTCTTAACATCTATGCAGGGGACTGTCAGAGCTCAGGAGCTCTGCCAACCTGTGATCTCAGGGAGCTGGATAATAGAAAAATAAAATGACCAGTATGGGAAATCTTGCAGAGCCCTGTGGCTGCTGCTTCTGGAATGGGGGTAAAGGGAGTTCCTGAAGAAAATCTGTATCTGACTTGGACTTTGTAAACAGTGCTTTGTAAAATGCACAGTGTTCCAGTGGAACACTGGTGTAAATCATATCCTTGCAGTAAAGCAGAGACATATGTGCTTTCCTAGACACCCCACAATGAAGTTCCTCCTTCTTCATTCCCCTGCTCTGTCAGTCCTCTGCCTTACCCTGCAAAATTTTGTATAGTTTCAGTACGATGACCAGCACACCAAGCAGATAACATACAATGTTATTTATGGCTTTATGTGTGTCAGTGATCACCTCTGGAATGTTGAAGTAGGATGGTTGGTTCAGAAATCATTAATATTAATTTTACAGTTAGTGCATACTCTGATTTGATGTTTAATATAAGGAGTCGCACATCCTTTCCCTGCACTGAATTATATAACTACAGTACGTGGTCTGATGCTAGAAATTCTGTTGATAGTTGGCAAAAAAAGCTGTTTATTTCTATCTAATGGTGAATTTGATCACTTGCTTGAGTGTGCAGCAAGTTTCAGGGAGATAAAATCCGAATCATGAAAGAAGAGTGCTCACATGCACTGTCAGTATGTACTTGAACAGAGTGGAACCTGTACAAACTTGTGCTACCATTACAACTTTCTGAAAAAATCCAGCTGAATCAAAGAATAACTGTATGCAAGCGTACCTTGGAGAGCACATCTACTGGACTTAATAGCCTCGCTGTGCTGTGTGGAACAGGGCTGTTTACTTGTTACTGGGGAAATTTTTTGGCCATTGTGGAACTGTGATCTGAGCTGAAGGTTGTGCCTAACAAAAGATAGAGATGAAAATGTAGATGTCACCAGAAAATCTTTCACCTGGGTGCACTCTTTGAATGATGAGCTGCAGTAATTACGAGGTTAGGCATAGTTCAAAGATACATATTTCAATCGATTATCCCCTTCTAATCTTTTTTATTTCAGGTGTCCTCGTTGAAGCCTAAGAACAAAATGGCAAAATGCATCTTTTAGCTCTTTGCTTTTCACCTGTACGAGTCACATATATTCATACTGCTACTAGGGAGTGAAAAGCAGCAGCACACACTCAGAATTTTCTTGAAATGTGACACAATATGAAGCGGTCTGGTTTGCTTTTTTTTTTGCAATACTGATTAGTGCAACATTGTTCTGAAGGACTGAAATGTTTCTCCGAGTATGCTGGCAATCTTTTGAATTGTAGGAACAACTCTTCTAAAAGGAAATAGTGAAGACTGCAAATTCAAATGTGATCATTTATGTCAGATTATCTTTTCATTTTGAACTGTGTGGAGAGGCATGATGCATAGCTGTGTCCATTTGTGGGCAGCTGTCAGCATGAGTGGTTAAGTAAATATTTAGATGATAATGCACTTTTTTAGATGTTCTGTGACACTGTATTTGGAAATCTTCCTTGGTATTAAAACCGTGGCCATTGACCTGATTGAAGTGTCGGAATCTAATTATGACTGAAATATCCATGACTATAGCTTTTCCAAATATATCACAATTTACTCAAAAAAGGACTTACAGTGGGTGAATCTGTACAAGAAAGAGTTGGTAATGTAAGTGATCTTACAGTGAATAAGAAGATCAAGCAATTAGGGCACCCAGTGTTCATATCTCAACAAGTAGTGTTCCCCTAAGAAACAGGAGAGAAGATGATCTTGAAAATAAGTGTATTTGGATTTCTGCCTCTAAGAATACTGCTTACTAGTGAAATGGAAGAAAATTCTATGCAGTCAAATGCTGTCTTTTAATGGTGTGTTATAAACAGCTTTTGCTATCCTGTGCTAGATCAGACGTGTACACACACACACTTTTCTCCAAATACTACATTGCATCTTGGGAAGGCAGTGGTTAGGCTAGTGACCAACTAACCAAATCTTACAACTTAGCCCGTACCATAAAACAAATGATCTAATGTGATGACTGATACACAGAAGTTCTGCCATAACTCACTGTAACCTACTGATTCTTATGGTGCCTCAGGATACACTCCAAGGTATCTTCATGACTTCTGTGATCTCTAATTCAGCTGCAAATTAACATACCTGAGCCTTATTTTGCCCCTTTTCTGACTTCTTAATATACTCACTGTCTTTTTAGTGTCATCACACCACTTTTTTTCTAATGACAGTAAAATATCGGATGGAGAAGGGCTTAATGACCTGGAAGTAACTAGAATTCTGCAAACAAGATAGCTGCCATATCACAAACAGTACTGATATTTTATTCACACATGCTTCTAGCTACTGCAATAAATCTAGATCAGCTACTGCACTCATTAAGTGAACGGATAATTAGCTTGTGGGAGTCTGGATAAACTACCTGTCAGAATAGTGCCTTTGTAAAGGAAACATAAAGCAGGTTTGCAAGCTTTAAGAAGGCTTTATTCAAAGGAGTGACTGTTACTTGAAAAGGGTCCATACAACATCATTTTCTTTCCTATCTGAAAGAACTACTTATTAGAATACAGTCTAAGAAGAACTAGTTTAAGATCATCCCATTCTGCAAAATATATAAGCTCTGCTCTAAACTTCTAGATGCTTGAGGCTGATATTCTTTCACATTAATTTTGCTGTCCTGTGGTGGCTCTGATGCCATTGTATTAATCAGTAAGTGATGAGAGGTAGGAAATTGTCATGTGACACTCTGCAATGGATTGGGTCCACTGTTGTGTCAATATAATCTCCGTGTTCATTCCTTTCATCTTGATTCCTTCCTTACTGAAAGGAAACACTCAGACTTTATCCCTTTCTCTCTCACTCTCTGTGTCTTAAAACTCCAAATGTGACAAAGTAGGAAGGACTCAGTGTCATACAGCATATTATTTTTTCATCAAAGCCCAATTACTAGCATTCATTGTCTTGATACGTGTGTGTAAATGAATATAAAACTGCTAAATACAGAAGTTAATTGCTGATTTAACCACTGGAAGAACTGCTTATTTCCTTACTAGCTGAAATTTTTGTGTTCCACGGTAAATCAAGTGTAGCTCATGTTATTTGTGACAGAAAACATTGTGTTGGAATTACAAGAAAGCAAAGGACAAACTGAATTCATATTAGTTTCAAATCTCATGAAACTAGTGACTTAACAAGTAGATAATGTAGTGTGGAGATTTATTAGGTGATGTAGGTAAAGAAGTTTTCCCAAGGTTTGCTCTGTAAATTAGAGAACTGTTCACAACCCAAAAGGTTATGGGAG
>JAOWBP010004313.1:5509912-5521990 GCA_028571105.1 Tragopan temminckii | reverse complement strand
TGATGTAGGTAAAGAAGTTTTCCCAAGGTTTGCTCTGTAAATTAGAGAACTGTTCACAACCCAAAAGGTTATGGGAGAAAATCAGGTCAGAGAGACTGTTGACTTGTCCCTTCTTTTCACTTATTTACTATTTACTGGTGTTAGGTGCTATGCTATAAAAATACTGTAATTATAGTACAGAAATGCAGTTGAAGGATTCTCCTGGTTATTGCTTTTTATTTGTTTTGTAATCTCACTTTCTAGTATTGCTCTTGTTGTTTCTTTAAGCTTCTCAAGGAGGCAACTAGATCTTTACGTCCTCAAAGAAAACTTTGTGACCTGGTTGAAATATTTCTGAGTTCTGTTCACATCTTCAGAGAAGTCCTTCTCTTCTGCAAACAATTTGCTAGATGCTCAGTTTCCTTTTTCAGCTTAAACCATGTAGACAAACTAAAGGGCTGTTTGGTGTAAAAAGACTAAGATGACTAAACAGCTCCATTGCTATATCATATACCAGAAGGTAAAATCTGCGTCAAGGAGTGATTAAATACAGAAATTCAAAAACAGGGAGATAGGAATTCTATTGCTCAAAATGTTTCATATTAAACAGAAGCTTTAACTTTTTAAGAAAGTTTGCATATAATACATGTCAACTCTCTGGTGTATTTATCCTACCTGCCTAATAGCTTGTAGTTAGAATTTAGCCATCTGTCAGCAATTAAACAGCAGGTACTGATTTTCATGTACTAGGACAACATACAAAGAGAGCCATTTTCTGGGACTTACTCTTGTTAATGGCAAAGGCAAGTAGGAAATCAATCATACTTTTCACTGGATCAATAACCATTGTAATGTGGGCTTTAGTATAAAAAACAGCATCAAAACCAGATATTGTTGACTTGCAGTACATCATTGTGCCATGCTGCACAGGTGTAAAGGTGATGATTTAAGTTCCATTTCAGCAGATAAGTAATGCCATGAATAGTTGAGTAGGATTTTATTCTTGTAAAAGATTTAGGAGTATGATTTATTAAGTTTGATTTTCTAAATGTTATGTGCTTTAGAAATGGGGAATATAAATACTTCTTAAAAATCAGTTTCACCTGAGATGTTCACATGGGAGTTTGATCAGGAGAAGGCAAGCAGGTTTTTTGTTTCATTCTTTCTTTCGCTGGAGTAAGTTTCACAGAAATGAAAAGAACGAGATTGATAACAACAAGGAATGTAATATCCTTTGAATCAAATCCTGCAGACCACCCAAGAACTGGCAGTGCAAATTTCCCCTGTGGAGCCGTGTGTTAGTGCTTCGGTCTTTGTCAGGGAATCCTCTCATGCTGGTCTTACTATTAACTCTGTTCAGGGCTATCCAGACTAAGCTACATAAACCTGTAGACAGTGGCTGTCAGTACAGTATTGATTTAGTTATTTGGCTTGGTGGAAAAGGACCTTAATCCTCAGCTGCCTGTTCAACTATTTGGATTAGAACAGCTTTGTTTACACTGTATCCTCCCTTTACTTGTGTACCTTAAAGCTTGATATTGTATGAAGATGGAAGCATAACTCTTCAGTGTGGACCAAGTGGATAAACTGTTTATGGGATAAATTTTCTGTTCTGCTCTGGCTTCTTCAAATGTTCTGGTGTTCCATGGGGCTGTTTGGTTCAGCTAGCAGGAAGTGGGAGAGTCCTCAGGTGCCACACTTCTGCCTTTGCCTTACATAAGTAAACATTACAGGGAGAAAAAAAGTTTGTGATTTTTCTTTTGTTGCCCCTCCCCTCCATTCCATTCCCTTAACCTCACACAACTAGCATTATTTTCACTAGAACAAAATGCTCCCTTTTTTTTCCTAGCCAAATACGATCTACCCACAGATACTATCCAGTTATGCCACTGTTTCTAATAGATTTTTCTACATATTAAGAGGGGTTAACAGCAAGGTTTATTATGTTCTTCCAGACATGCTAAACTAATTCCTGAAAGTACTTCCCTTGCTTTTACTTAGGTAATTGAATTTTAAAACCTGGTATTGCCTTTATGAAGAAAACTATTGTTAGAAGAATTATGAAGATAAATTTGATAACATACTGTTTGAAAATATTTATTTCCTTACTTGAGTAATTCTCTTTCCATTGTGACGCCCTTCTAATAGTAGCTAGTACTGCACACCTTATACTTTGCCAATATGTTCAGAGAACAGCATACGCAGCTGCAGAACAGACCAGTTGGGCTATTAGAACTTGTCATTGAGGATATTCTCAGTGCATTTCCTTGTGTTTTGCCTGTTGTTGAAAAAAAAATAATAGTAAAGCTGAAAAGCACTGCAATGTATTTCTGAAATTATTGTATTCTAGGTATTTAGAAGTATTTGTTTAAAACTTTGGATTGGTCCTGTGCATTTGGTCACAGAACTACTTAATGTAAACAACCCAAACACTTCAGTTAGTGCAAAATAATTTTGCTGCATGATCTTTGGCTTGGTAAGTTTACCTGTATTTTGCTTCATGGCAAACTTCAAAGAAGATACAACAGCAGTAAAAAGCTTTTGCTCAGTTGGTGATGGTCTATGGATTACAGGCAATTTTGCAAGCTCTCTATCCTCCATTTTAAGATAAAGACTCATCTCAATGTTTTGATCTATCTTGGTAGGCAAGCTTGTGCATTATTTTTCTTTGCTTCCTGCTGGGTAGGCTGGAATATACAGAGAATTAACTCCTTAGAACAACAGCCCACTTATCCAACAGGGTTCAAGCTCTTTCCTGAACCACTTTGTAGTTGAAAGCAGAAAAAAAGTGTTTTATGGAAAACTGAAAAGAAATATCTCCACTGAAGAAAGCAGGTTTTCCGTATGTTGCCTCCAGTAAGTATGACTGCAGGAAAATGGGAAGATGCAGAGAAATAGAAATTTTTGACAACTGTCTGTCAGAAGTTCAGAAAATGCACCATATAGTACCAGTCATTAGAAGGACTGTCTGCATAAAGCCAGCTCAGGAAGCTGGGGAATCCATCTGAGCTCTCTTTGATAAAGGGATTTACTCAAAGAGAATTCCTTGGCATTGTCTTACACAGACAGCAAGCAGAATACCTGCGCACCTCAAAACTACACCTTGTTTGGGTGTGATGGAGTGGAGCTACTTTTACAGGCTGCTGCTTTTTGCACAACTACCTTTCACGTTTATGAAGCCGTGATGCACGGCCCAGGGAGCAGTTGCTCCTTGTTGGTCTGTGTGCTCTTGGCTGTAGCAGCTTCTTCATGAACCTTGTGTCACTGGCTTGTCACTGGCTAGCTGTGCTTTGGCAGCCTGTAGAGATGGGGAATGAACAGGACTGTTCAGGATGCTCTTGCACATCCCCTTGTGTGTAAAGGGATTACCTCAATTTAAGCGATCAAGGGGATAGTAGTCTACTCTGTTTTCTAAGAGGCAGGCTTGTCTTGCAGTTGGTGCAGAGCTGAGACAAATACACCTACCCCTGTTGTTAAAATCAGCACACAATGAGAAAGTATTTTTAACAAATGCTGGCTCTAATGGAACTTTCTACTTTTAAGCCTCCTAGTGAAAGAAACCAGTAGAATGCAAGAGACTTTTAAAGAGCTTTATCACATGAGGGAAGGCTCTGACAGTGAGCAGAATTGGAGCCTGGACTGCAGGTCAGAGAGAGATGGGACCAGGTGATTCCTGAAGTGTTAGTGGATGAGACAGGCTTTGATACCTTGCTGTTCAGAAATAGCTAGCAGGCTCTGTTCTTCCCTAGGGAAGTTAGCTCCTGTGCTCTGAGTAAATGGAAGCCTAAGAAAAACCTTAATTAAGAATTAACTTCCATGACAGCTAAATGTAAAAATACGGTGGTTTTTTTTTTTTTTAATTGTGAAAATACTGTTGTTTTTATTGCTTCAGGCAATTGCTTTTTAGAGAAGGTCTGATTCTTTCAAAGGTATTCCTAAAAATGAAATGATCTAAGCTTCTCAAATTGTAACACCTTTTTCTTTTCATTATGTACACTTCTTAGGCAGCATTTTATCATGTAACAGAACATTTTTAAAAATTCTTATTGGCTCAGCAAGTAAGCTCCAACTTGGTTACGTTAATGGCAAACTCCTGCCTCTCTTTAATAGTAGCAGATATTGGCACCTAGTGGGAAGTTTACATATAGTAACTGTGTATTCAGAGTCATTAAGTTTTTGCAGTGATCCCAAGTTAAGTGCACTTTGTTACAGAGCAGTTCACTTTTATTCCCATGAAAAATAATGTGTTTTATAAATGCAAAGGCTTTATCAACAGGTGGCATGTGGGAAAACATAAATTTCATGTGATAGATCCTTGAGCTGTTATGAACCTTGAATTGTGAGCCTTTTATATACCATAGTTTGTTTTCCGCATACTTTGTGTAAATCATATTAAGGTAAAGCAGTTGCAGATGAGACTAAATCATGAGTGGTGCTTCTCGAAGCAGTGTTAATTCTTGATGGGATATGCAGTATGTTCAGCCTTATAGAGGTAAAAAAAACACAGAGCCTTAATGGAAAGTCACTCACTATTGTCTGAAATTCAACTAGATGCAATCTCTTCTGTACGCTTAGAGAGGCCTTCGGAAGGAGTCTGGAATTGAGACTGGATAAGGAGACAAAGCAAGCTGCCATGTGAGTCCTGCACTTTTTTTGTCTCCTGACTGCACCAAAGACCTGCAAAAGCCGTCAGCCAACAAGAGCTCTGGAGGATTTTTGTGAATTTTGGGAAGTATGAACACTGGCCTAAATGCCAATTTTTGTTTTAATGGCACAGGAGAAAGCTGACAGACACATCTGCCATTTGTTCAAATAGTTTCCATGTGCTTCTGCTCTAATACACAATACCATCTGTTGAGCTGTTCTGCAAAAGGAATTCTATTCTTCAGTTGACCCGCAAACCTAATTACGAATGTGAGGATTGTAGAGGTTATCTTTTAAATATGTAGCCGAAGTTTTTCTAAGATAAAACAGCAACAACAAAAACGACTACCAAAAATGTCTGTAGTTCCTGTTTGAATGAATTATTTAACAGATTACAGAAATGCACTGCAGTTAAAACAGCTCTCCCTACTGTGGAGAAGAGCCCTGTTTACATAGGGCTAGATTCTTGTGTTGACAGCATACGGCATTATTTCACATACTTAAATGTGATGAGGGTCTGATCCCCAGTTCTTTCTTATTTATTTGACGCTATGTACCCCAAAGTGCTTTGAGAAACAAAGGGTTTTGCTGTTAGCACTACATTGCACCAAAATACTTGGAGGTGTAGGACGTTTTCTCGAA
Organism: Tragopan temminckii; assembly: GCA_028571105.1. Taxonomy (NCBI): domain Eukaryota; kingdom Metazoa; phylum Chordata; class Aves; order Galliformes; family Phasianidae; genus Tragopan; species Tragopan temminckii. The sequence goes on along the minus strand of JAOWBP010004313.1, from coordinate 5,516,725 downwards.
GAGAACTGCCAGGAATTAGGTGATACACCTAACTTGTCCCACAATAACATACTGACACATCTAAAATCCTGAGATTGTGAACGCTGGTGAGTCAGACTCCTTAATGTAAATTAGTCTAGTGTGATTAAAAAAAGCCCAGCAAGATACCTCAAGGCCTTTGTAAAATTCCTGCTCTTCTCCTTTGAATGATTTTGTCTTGCTGGATGAGTTTCAGTGAAGTTGCTTTCAGCTGAAGTGGCCAGAGTTTGCAGATTTACTGAAGCATCTTAATTTTTATTGCCACCATGCTTTCTCCTCCACCTGATCCAATCACTATTGTTTAAGCTCTAACCCAGTTATTATGTGTCTGAGGTTGACATGAGAGCTGAGAAGAAGAGAGCAGACTGTCAAAACCAGCTGTCAGCCTGGATAGGAAGAGTGTGAAATTGAAGTAATAACTGGAATATCCACAGCATCTGTTCAAAGATTTTGAAGAATTTGACCAGTTGGCATCCTTCCAGCCCTAGCTGAGTGACATCATTTATTATCAGTCAGATACCTTTTGTCTTTCATGTGTATGCATGATATAATGCGAGGTGTTGGTGCACTGGAGAGAAAAGCTTTAAAATTATAGAGCAAGGTTTAAACCTGACAGTTGGTCCAAGGAGTGATTGGTAATGTCAGTAGTTACTGTATTCTGAGGGCAGGAATGTTTAAGATGATATTGAACTGCGGTATTTGGAAGCTAAGAATTTTATCTCTTAACATGGTATGTTTGTAAACGGACAAGCAAATTAGGTCAGCAGAGAAATTCTATTACTACATGTCACTGCTAATTAACCTGTTTCTAACAATGTAAGACACTGGGCAAACAGGGCATGTTTTCTTGAAAAATTTCCATTTTTTTTTCCAAAAAAAAGCTGGAAAATAAAAGATATGGGGTTGTGAGGCTCACTGTGAGAATATCTGTGGGCTAAATTGATCTCTGCCACTCATGTGACATTTGCAACCTTGGGTAATAGTGGACACCTGCTTTCCTGACCTATCAACAGGAAGAAGTGAATGAAAGGCTCAGAGAAATTCCCACAAGTCACCTGGCACTGCATTTTATTTCTAGAGTCCTGGTATGGGATTTTGCACCTAGCCCCGTGTTGGTTCATCTTCTGTATCACTACCGATTGATTTTATTTTCTCCCGCTAATGTGTAAGCTCTCAGAATCCCTCCCCTCTTTTTTTATCTCCATTTCTTCTCTTCCATTCTATCATTTACTCTGTCCTTTTTGACACTTTTATCTGCTCAATAATCCTCTCCTTCAGAATCATTCTATACGCAAACATTATTCTCTGTAAATATTCTTTATATTTTATGCTGTAAGTTCCTGGTACTGAATTATTTTAATTGTATACTGACCTTTATGAGAATTCTCCTCTTTGACCACATAGTTTAGGTTCCTTAGTAATAGTATAAAGCAGCCTTAATGTTGACAAAGCACAAGTGTCTTTGCCCATTTTGTCATCTGAATCAGCTGTGGACAGTTAGAAAATGGTGTTTATCAGTGTCAAGTTCTGTTCCAGTCCTCCTCCTGTGGAGAAATGAGCATGTTAAACAAAGTGGATGTAAGGTGCTGGGGGGAGTTCTGTGGCAACTGTTAAGTCATGTAACTTGTGGACCTTGACAAGAATCAGTGCTATGTGGAAAGAATCTTTTTTTGCAAAATTCACCTAAAGGTCGACCAATTCTATGTCTTTGTCATATGTAATTTTTCATAGTTTGCATGCTGTAGTAATACAGGAACTAGTTATTAAAAAAATGAGTTATGGGGAAAGTTTTATTGCATTCATGCTATTCTTAAAGACACTACTATCAGTGGTCAGACTTGCCTTCAAAGCTGCTACATCTTGGTTCTCCAGGATAATACAACAACACATCTTACAATCTTGTGTATAAGTGTTTTGTGCTCCCAATGATTTGTCAGGATTGGTTTTTGTTTTTGGAAAACAAACTTTCTGCTTGCCGAAATGACAGCTTTGTGCCTCACAGCTATTCTCGGATATCAGGAAAAAATCTAGCTGGAATTAATCTGATTCCACTGGCATCTTGCTGACAGACACATCAAAAGGACTGGAAAAGATGTCATAATCTTTGGTTATGTAAATATCTGAATCGAGATTGCTCTGAGGCAAACTGCAGAGCAGATGATAATGTAGCCCTTCTATACTACATCAGCAATCGTTTTGACAGATGAATTTGAATGCTAATATTTCATGAATAACATTTTGGGAGGGCAGAAGGAGGCATTGTGCACAGTATGGAAACTTATCACCAAAATACATCTTAATATCAGTAAACTATAGGTATTTTTCAGCTCTCTTTAACAATTTAAGAGAAAGCAAATATATTTTGTCGCTCCTTCTTTTGTTCATTGCCATTTTCCTACTCCCCCACTGTTCAGAAATTGTACAAAAAGCAGAGGAAAAAGTGGCCTAAATTTGAGTGTGACTTAGCAGCATCAAGGCAGTGCTGGTGTCTGGGTGGCACTTCTTGCCAATGTTTGTCTCTGCGGGTTTGGGCAGTATGCTGCTGTTGAGGGATGTCCTGTTACTTCACACCACATGCTCTATACTGCCAATCTTCCTCTTCATTTTAAAAGATGACTTTTTTCATGATGCAGGGCTTTCAGAACGGAACAGTTGTGGGCTCCTCAGAAACAACTTAGGAATGAGCTTTCTTTATATTAGAAGTAGGACAAGTGGTGAACTTCAGTTGCAGTGATGGAGGTGGTAGGGAGTGAAGCCTGTGGAATGTTAATAGTGTAGCACAGGAGGAGGCTGTCTGTCTGTGGGCCTGTTCTTGCTGATGCACGTTTCAGTGATGCCCCCAGACAGAAAACACAATATTCTGTCTACTTGGTATAGCCTCATTGGCTAGTGCTTCATGAATTTTCCTGTAACCATGGCATAGAATTGTGATAGAGCATTTCAGTAGAAATCCTCTAATGGAAGTGGAAATTGCACCTGTTTCCTTTCTAATTTCTTCCAGTGATGCAACCAGAGCGCAAAGCCTGGCACAAATGGTCAGGCTTTAAAGAGCTGAGATAACTGAAGAATTTATGATCCTACTGCAGCAATTTCACCCCATACTTTTCTATGAACTGTAGAAACGGGAGCACAGATTCAGATTTGCTTGTCACTGGAATCACTTCAAGCTTTGTGATTTGCAACATTGAGCTGAATAGTCACAACCATTTCTCCTCCATTCTATGTGTGTTTCTTATGCAAGGCTTTTAGGAGACGAACCCTTTTGGGATTACACATTTTGTCCTGCATTGTTATACCTCAAGATGTGATAATGGGGGGAAAAAAAAAAAAAAAAAGGCACTGTAACCCAGTCACAAGATGGTTCTTGGAGAATAAGCAAAGTGGTGTTTTGCTAATATGCAGTAGTGCTATTTTCCAAAGATTTAGTGACTTAACTAATGTTTTATAATTACAAATTCTATCAGGTACTGAATATCTGCAAACAGATTCAGCCCATTTGAAGTGGGATGAATCCAGACTGCCTTGTAAAGATTTTTACAGAAATATCCTAGAAGCAAAATGCAGACCAAGCAAGTGGACTGGAAGAGGAAGTGAACCAGGTTGAACAAGAGAAATAATGCTATTTCTGTACGAGAAAAACATTGAGTTCTGTGGGAAAATGCTACTTCAGGTCACTGACTTAATGTGGGATTGTTCAGAACTGAGCCCCTGCCGGTGGAGATGAATGCAGTAACAACCTGTGGTGCAGTGGGAGCAGGCCTGTGGGGCTGGGGTTTGGTGGTGTGATAGGAGTGCAAAGGAGCTTGCTTTAACCTGCATCTCTTCTGGTGCTGTGGACTATGAGCTCATGTGCCTTTGAACATGCTTGGCATGCTGACTGTGAGTAGTTTCTCTTCTAAGAGGGAATCCCCATTACAGTACTGCAAGAGCCAGCGTTGTATGAGAACCCACGTGTACTTAGTGGCACAGCTGAGGAGTTTGCTTCCAAAGTGTGCTGCTGAGCCAGACTAAAACTAAAGTAGATACTTCACTTCCAGAGATCACAACATTCTGCAGTCCCATCTAGTGAGCTGAACACAAGGCTGGGACCCATCTGCCAGTGAGATCTGTTTTTTTTTTTTGGTTTGTTTCATTTTTGGTTTTGGGTTGTTTTTTTTTGTTTGTTTGTTTTGATTGTATTCGGTAGAAGCTGAGAAATGATATCTCTTTAATTGAATTGCCTCTGTTGCTGAGAGTGGAACACTTTCAAAGAACAGCCTGGAAGGACCTCTAGCTCTTCTAATTCTGCCACTGGGCCTTAATGAATGAAAAAGCATTTTAATAAGCAACTTGCAGCTGTGCATCTCTGCTAAAGCTATCAATGCCTTCTTGATATCCAGGCTAGTTACAAAACTCATTTTTACCCAGATGTTTTAGTGAGGTAAGTTCTTTTTATACTAGAGTTTCAGTAGGAAAATGCTCTTCCCCCATGCTGAATTCAGAATCTACTGAAATGCATAATTTTATCAAGAGAACCATTACTTTTTATTTTCACAGTTTTCTTTATGTAGCACTTCAGGCCTCAGATTTGCTGAGGGGCAAAAGAAGTTAAACTTGCACTTTTACATTTTATTTTTGCCATCCATTCCTTTTACTCATTGATGCAGGTGACACCACTGGGACCTGCTGAACAAAACAGGATAAATGATGGCTATTTACAAATAAGTGAAAGTGAGTGCTTACCTGTTTGGGAGATAAGTCACCTTGGATGCCATCTGTTGTTCTCAAAGGGATGTCTGCTATTTATTCCTACAGCAACTGCACTTTGTGCCTCAGAGAGCTCTTTAAAATCATATCAATAAAGCTGCTTTGCCATGAATCTATAAAACATCAGAGAGGTCGCTGCCCTGATAATACCTCCTGCTTTTTGGCGCTCATCCAGTCATCCTATGAAACAGCAAATGAAGTCAGTTACTTTGCAGGGAAACTGAAGGGATGCTTTAATTGTGGAAGGATTGCAATTTCCCCCCTGAATTTTTAAATGCAAATTTCCATTGATATATCGAGATAGGCCACAGTACATTTGGTGAAAAGATTGCAGCTTCTTTTCTTGGTGCGCTTTTTGCTGTTACTGTTTTTCTACATACTTATATTTTGCTTGCAGGCCTAATGTTCGTGCCCTCCAGCAGCAGGAGCATGCAGAGAGGATGTCAAATCTCTTGCTGCCAAATGATAATGGAGATTTTCTTTAGCTCAGGAGAGAGGTCTTTGAGCATATGAATTTTTTTTTTCTTGCAGTTGCACCAGGGGCAGATTTCAGAAAGAGGGGCTGCATCTGACACCACCGTGGTGTTATTTTCAGATGTCAGTGTATATCCCACCTCTGTAATGATGATTTCCCTGAGGGGATCTGAACCCATGTATCACTCCACATTTGAACAAATGTATTGCTTTACAGAAGCCTGAGTGTTATGAAAACCTGCCTTTTTCTACTGTTTCTTTTCTGGGAGAACAAGACAAGACCTACTGCCACTCCCCGCCCTCCCCATATTCCTGTTAGCAGGCCACAGCAGTGTCACCGGTCTGTCAGATCACTGGCACAGTAATGATAATGGGAAAAAAAGAGAAAACGTTGTGACTGTCAGACTTTGTACGCAGATCTCAAGTGAAATTTGAGCACTGTGTTCCGCCAATATAACTATAGTGTTACTGTATACGTTAATAAGAAGTTCTGGATGTGCATTGAGATGTGAGCTTGGATGTTTGTTTAGTTTATTCAAGGCCATAGCCTGCTTTTCTGTGGGTGTTTGTTGACTTTTGTTTACTTCTGGTTGGTTTTTTTTGTTTGTTTGTTTGTTTTTTTAATGGTAGAAGCATGATTAGGCTGAGCTACTATTTAGTCTGCTATCAAAAGCAGATCCATTTTTAATTATTCAGGTGTTTGATCTACACCAGCAGGAGCTTGCTAACTAAGCTAAGTGCCCAAAAATAAGATTTGATTTACTTTCATCCACTTAAGCAACATCTGAAAATATTATGGTTTTGATACCCTTAATTTCTTGTTAATTTACTTTTAGTTTCCACTCACAATTCAAGGAGAAGCTAAAATACTGTTTGACTTTGGAATGTGTTTTCTGGTTTTGTCAACTTGATTTATCAACACCTCCAAGCGCTATGAAATCACTGTTAAGTGCTGGATATTCAGCCCATTATGTGTTTTATTTTAACGTGCATGTGAAATGAACAAGCAATTATTATATATTCAACTATTTTCTCTTTAAAGGAAAGTTGTTAAGCCACTGGAAATAAAAACTGGCTGTTTACATAGGCAATTATAAGATTGAAAAGGTTTTGACTCTTCCAGGGACTTTGTGGAATTTGTTATGGGTTGTTTCTCTAATCTGCTTTCTATAGCTTTCTCCTTCCCCTCCCCCATCCCTGCCATCATTAATGGCAGCTGTGACTAATTACTTGCTCAAAATGATCAGTGAGCAAATCCATTTTCTCCAGATAGTCTCAAAAGTCATTGTCATCTTGTCAAAGCATAGACTAGGGAGAGGTAGGGAAAAATGGGGAAAAAATGTACTTATGCTTTGCATTTTCTTCAGGATATGTATTCATTAAAAGGGATAGGGACTTGTATCTCCATTGGTGGTGGTGCCAGGTCTCTACTGTCCACTCCCGCCTGCCTTTGTGTCCAGAACTGTCAGCCTGTGGGGACAGGACAATGCAGCAGAGGTGGGAGCTGGTTTCTGTTTTTTTTCTAGGTGGTCATTCCCAAAAAACACAGCAGCAGTTGAGAAGACAAATCTCTTT
>JAOWBP010004313.1:5488137-5509812 GCA_028571105.1 Tragopan temminckii | reverse complement strand
TGGGAGCTGGTTTCTGTTTTTTTTCTAGGTGGTCATTCCCAAAAAACACAGCAGCAGTTGAGAAGACAAATCTCTTTTCATACTGCTTTCCCTGACACAGCAGAAGAAAGAATGTGGGATGCTCTGGCATTTTCAGCCTCTTAATCCCTTCCTGACTCCTGCGTCAGCCCTCTGTGATTAGATGTTTCCCTGTAATCTACTTGAATTTTTGCCTTCAGATTGAATATTGCAGTCTTTCCTTGCAAGAGAGAACGGCAGAAGCAATTGGTGTTTCCATTCTGGACGTAAAATGCTTCAGACCACTCATTTTTATCAATTGAATGCACGTTGAAATATACTTTGCCTAAATTGTTGAACTGTTGGGGAGAATGTTCTTGCAAGCTTCACTGAAGCTCCCAGTGGAGCCCACAAGTTGCTGCATTTCACCAGTATGGTTTTAATGTTCCTAATTTTGCCTTTGCTTCTTGAGTGTGTTGACTCCCTAGCACAGTCTGAAAAAATATTCTTCATTGGTGAGCATTTGAACACTACTTATTCCTTTCCACTGGGTACATTGATGTGTATATATTCATTAATAAATAAGTACTTACTGGAGTAAATATATATTAAAAAATTAAATTTCATTATATTTCTTAGATTTTTGAAATTTACATGAGTATTTAAGTAGAGAATGGACACATCTGCAGCCTGATGCCAATTTATGGGAAGGAGGGGGGAAAAGAGAGATTTGGTCATCTGGAGAAAAGCTAGCTACCTAAATAACCCATGTTGCAAACAGCATATGTGAAAGTATATGGATATCAAAAATGCAAGTTTACTTGCTTTTGTGCTCTCTTTATTTTTATCCTGTCTCTAACTTTTCTAGAGTTCCTATGAAAAATCTTTTGTAAGTGAAAGAATGGAATTGACCGAAGTCAGATGTCTTTAATTTTGAGTCAACATTGATTTGATCCCATGTAAAATAGCTCAGACATCTTGAGATCTTATCCTCATTAATGGGAAGAAATCTCATTTTGGTAACAAATTCTACAATGTATTATATAAAAGAAAAAAATCAGCCCAGCAGAGAAGCTTTCATGTCCTTAGGATATGTCTCATTAGATTATTTTGTTCCAAACCCAGACTGTGATCAGATATTGACCTTTACAATAAGAGAAATAGCTTCACTGACATTGTCTGATAGGGATAAAGAGAAATCTAGTCTTTCACTGCAGTATTTGTATATTTTATCTTTGTAATTGATACTATGCCAGTCAATAAATCAAGCTTGCTATTAAAAAGAAAAAAATTCAGTAAAAGAATTTATCAGATAAGAACTGAATCTTATCTGATGGTAATGTTCTTCAATAATTAATAATACTGCTGCATATATTGCCCCTCTTGTGCAGAGGACTTCTAGAATGATTTATGATTTGATCCTGTTCCTTTAGAAAGTTTTGTGGTAAGAATCCAGAGCAGACATAAGAATGCCATTTTGGGGGAAATTCAAATAAGTATTGAAGACTTTCCTTGCAATATGTTTGGTTTATGAGAGCAAATCCTTCTGGTGACAGTTCCGCTGGATCCATAACCAGGGTAGCTTTTATTATTTTTGTTTGTTTGTTTGACTTTTCAGACAGTTTTTTTTTGGAGAAATAAGTCTGATAGTGATATACAGTGCAGCCAACGGTAAATGGATTTCTGTGCTCAACTATTCAAGTGGCAAATGTTTTAATTATGAATGGAAAGCAATGTCCTGGGAAGGCTGTGCATTCACTGAAGATTTTTAAGATCAAATTGAAGATTTACATAGGTTGCTTTGAAAGTAATGCCTCCTATTAATTTCCATAGAAACTAAAACAGATACAAAGAGCACAATAATTCTATTTGGTAGAACAAATTCTCTGCTATAAAACACTATTTTTTCAACATAGTCACCACCATTAGCCAATTTGTATGGATGAGCTGATTGAGATGTTCTTCATTTTGTGGTGTGATCACTGTGCATGGCCATCTGGAACCTGACTTGTCTTTCTCTCACTGTCACTACTGCAGCACCTCACTGTGCTCACATCCACTGTTTGGTCTCCATAGACATTCAGCAAGCACTGACGAATGTCAGTGGGTGTAATGTTTTCCACATGGAGGAATTCAATTCCACACTTCTGCTTCACATGCACTTCTGTGTCAGATGCCATTCTGTCAGACTGCCCCTCTGTTGCCATCTGACACACAGCTACAAAATATAATGGCATGTTGGTGGGACAGTTCAACTTACACTGCCATCCTACCAATATCTGCCTCTACGTCATGGGCCAACATAATAAAATAGGAGGCACTGCTTTTGGAGCAACCCTCATACATAGCTATTTCATATTTGGATACAAGTTTTCTGTCTGAGAATTTGCATGGCTATTCAGGTGCTCTGCTGGCTGGGACAATGTGCCAGTAAATAATTTTAAATAGGCATCACTAATACTTAAAGATACCTAATCTGTCTTGTGTATACAGTTCTATGTTTCTGAATATGAGTTTTTGAAGACTTGTCTCTTTCTCTTCAGGATTTGATTTTGCTCTGTTCTGGTCTATACTTAATGAGACCATTTCATGTAATGCTGCCACTATAAAGGGATCTTAAATTGAGCAGAAATGAAATGCTAGCTTTTAAGAATTTGTCATGTGGTCGGTATAAATTGCCATAAACGTGTACATGGGGAGATACTTTGGGAATAAATACTGTAGAAGCGTTCTATTTTGCATAGTCCAGGTATAGATCATCTCTCATACGTAGCAAAATTGCTCTTATAGCTTTTCTTAGATTTATATTGAAAATTAATATCTGCACAAACAGATGCTTTAGATGTGTAGGTGAGTGGGACTGCTTTCCCAGAGCTTCTGTTAACAAGAGCACTGGTTTTGAACCCTTTGAGAATTAAAGCCTTATTTCTGGGGAAGGTGCTTCAGTGCAGCTGTTGAATGGTGCTTTATAAGGTAATGCTCACTGTCATTAAAAGTGGTCTCCTTTTTTCCTACTAATACTTTATGGCTGTAGTTGATATGATGATAAATATTAATATTGATGGAAGAAACCACCTACAGCTTTCTTTCTTCTTTAGTAATAATGATTGGCTTTGGGATTACAAACAGGTTATCAGAAAAGCTCTTCTGTCTTGAGCAGTGACTTATATCACAGCAGGGCTTTATTTCACAGGGAACATGAAGGGAGATAGTCTGATAGGTTTTGCTCCTGGCACACAGACCAGTTCTCAGAGGAGCTTTTTCCTTTGTATGTTAAGTTTATTCTGACCACTCAGAATTCATGATAGCAGTCTTTTCAAATATCTAAGAAAATGTGACACTCTCTTTTTCTATACATGAAGATCAATGCTAAAAGTGGTTGAATAATTTGTTTTTACCACCTCCCATGCTCCTGTCTGTAGCCAAAGGAATATTTGCTTGCAGAGCTTCATCTTCTGCTTATCATTTATTGCCCCAGCACTGAAGCTATTTTGCTTTTGTCTGAACAATCTGATGTGATCTAATCTATTCTGTCTTCTTATATTGAGATTAACAAGCCATATACCTTCAAGCATAGGCCAGATCTACAGCAGCGGAGCACAAATGAACTTGAACATGAGGTCAATCAGCTGCACAAAATACATCACACAGTTATTCCAAGGCCTGTGCTGTGTCTATAATTGCCCCTTGTTCTGTCATTAGAGCTCCCCTACAAGTCATTATTTTGAGTCGGCAGAGCTGCAGGGAATAGTCAGCCTGATGGTTAGTATAGTGCTGAATAGATAATATCAATATCTCGCAGCACAGAGATACAAGGAGGAGGTATTTAGATCAAACCTAATAAAGTGTGGGGTTGTTAATCCCTTTTTGACTTTGAATTAAAACATTACTCATCACATTTTCACTGTGACTGCCTCTTTATTTGGCTCCTTGTAATGATGACTTTTTCACAGGCAGGCTTTCACAAAAAATAAATGGAAACTGGCAGCACGTTATGAGGTTATGAAAACCTGATTGAAATAAGACTTTGGCCAGAGAACCGCTGTCTTTTGGAAGGGTCTTAAAAATACTGCTCTGAGTTTTCGTATGGATTTTACACTTAAGGCAGCTAGATACTTAATTAGAAAAAAAAAAAAATAATCTAAGTTGTCCAGTATAGCAGATATTAGAAGTTCATTTATTTTTGAGCTCGATCCAGTTTTAAATTGCGGCATCTGCACATGGAACTTGGTTTGGTTAGTTCCAGTTCCGTTTGTTCTGGTTCTCCTGAGATGTCTGTAGGATGCTTTGCAAGTGCACACGCAGCTAAATCTCCCAGTTACTTCCTTGTTTAGATTCTCCACTTCAGGCTTCCTAAATGAATTACCTTCCATTAGTGCATCTCCATACTCAGGCTCTGAAACCTTACTGTCCCAGAGTGTTCTCCTGAACGTCCCTCTAGGATAAGCTGTTTGCACAGAGGATCTTCAGACATGCCACAAGCAGTTCACGTGCTGTCTGAATGAGAGTCTGGAGTTCTGTGAGCTGGTCCTGGAAAGGAGATCAGTGATGTTGCACAGATGCAAGTTTTGATTCTAAATGCAAAGTAGATGTTCTTGAGGGAGAGGGCACAGATGGGCAAAATACTCCAAAGCAGCTAAGTGAACGAAAAACTCAAGAGCAGACGTGAGGTGTACATTTTCTCAGAGAGGCTGGTTCCCTGCTATTGCAGTCGGTAGCTGTTTGACAAATGTGTGGTTAGGCACCATCTTCCTCTGTTGACTAGGATTAGAGAAAGTGAAGTTTCCACAGTTAGACTGTGAAATTTTTCTTCAGTTTCATTTTCAAAATGTGGGGAGTTAAACCCAAAAGTATTAATTTTAGATATGGTGATATTTTAGAGATTCAGGGACACTACATACAATTGTTGATGTTTTCCCATAGTCAAAGAGGAGAGGTCTGTAATGACCAAGTCCTTGCAGGTCTGTACTTGATTCTCAGCATAAAAGTTACATTCACAGTATCAAAATGAATGCTGAACGTCCCTCAGAAGCACCTGGAAGGTATTAAATTGGAGCTGTAGACATTTTGGGAAAACGTTAGTTCCCAAAGACCCTACAGGTAAAAATCATGGAATCATTAAAGGTTGGAAAAGACTGCTAAGATCATCTAGTCCAACTGTCCACCTCCCACCAGTATTTCCCCACTAAACCGTGTCCTTCATCCCACATCCATGTGGTTCTTGAACATCTCCAGGGATGGTGACACCACCACCTCCCTGGGTGGCCCATTACAGCACCTGACCTCTCTTTCAGAGAAGAAATTTTTCCTAATATCCAACCTGAACCTCCCCTGGTTCAGTTTGAGGCCATTCCCTCTAGTCGTATTGCTAGTTAACTGGGAGAAGAAGCCGATCCCCACCTCGCCATCACCTTCTTTCAGGCAGTTGTTGAGGGTGATAATGTCTTCCCTGAGCCTCCTCTTCTCCAGACTAAACCCGAGCTGCTCCAGACCCCTTATTAGCTTTGTTGCCCGTCTCTGGATACTCCAAGGCCTTGATGTTATTCTTGCAAAACTGAACACAGTGCTGGAAGTACAGCCTCACCAAAGCTGAGTACAGGGGGATGATCACATCCCTGCTCCTGCTAGCAACAATATTTCTCATACAAAATGCCAACAAGTGATTAATTTTTACAGTTCTAATGGTAAAAGTGGGCATTAGGGGAAAAAATACTAAACCAGGCCACAACTTTTCAGGCTGAAAATATTGATATGGATTTGCTGGTGCTGCCGACTTCATATTGTCTTTGCAACCTTACTTGTAACAAATGGGTAAATAACTGTGACAAAGCCAATTTTATAAAGGAAAGCAATCTTACTTCTTCACATAATAAATACCATTTTTCACTGGTGTATGGCAAATGATAAGCTAACCAAATCCCAGCTGAAAAACTGAAACACAAAATGGCACTTAAGCCATTCTTCTTCCAGTGTTTTCTTTGAGCATAGAAGAAAAGAAGATTTTGTACTAAGCCTTCATTGTTCTTATGTATTCAGAACAACAGATGTGGCTGATTTGCAACTGGATAAAAACAGGATTATTATTGAGATAGAAGATATAAAGAAGTTTGTCCTTTCTACATAGATCTTGTTTTCCAGAGGATTTGCAGAAGGCAAGGAGGAAACCCAACTTTTGGATTTTAAATAGAGCCTTAAAGTGGAAAAATAAACCAAAAATTAGGTATCTTTTGGTTTCAAGTTCCTGATTACTTTTCCAGCTTCTTATTTCTAAAGAGCATTACTATGTACAAATGAAAACCCATTGATAAGGGAACATGCAACTGTTTGCCTCCTGAGGTTACCCATTACATTAGAAAAAGGATCAGTTGCCATAGGGCCATCTGCAACATCATTAAAATTTAAATACAGAAATGGTGAATAGTTTCTGCCTAAGATATTATATAATTTTAGAACTTCAGTATATAATCCAGGAACAAACAATTTATTTTGATTAATTTTTGAAAGTGTGTATTCACAATCTGTTTCTTAGCTTCCCTCATACTAAAGGTGTTGGAGACTCACTTTTAAAATGAAAATGTAAAATCTTGAATATAGGAAGTGGAGCTATTAAAAAACAGACCTAATATTTGACATAGACATATGGAAGTTGTGAAATTAATAGGAATTGACATTTTCCATCAGCAGTATTGGAGTAAATGTGCTTAGAGTAATTGAAGTGGATATATACAAATCAGGTTTTTTTTTTTAAATATGTATGTATGTGTATATGCAAATTCTGACTTACAGCACACGTTCAACAACTCTTACTGTAGGTCTATGATTTAAAAAGGGGAAAAAAAAGCACCAATAGTAAATTCTCTTAACCTAATTAAACCTATATCAGGTTTTCAAGTACTCTAAAACTCCTGGCAGCTTATTTCAGATACTTGTAAATGAATAGCAATGCTATTTTTGAACAATTTATAGAATTCTTTAATTATAACAATGTATTTTTTTAAAAATCATTAAATGAAAGGACAATTTTCTCTAATGTATTAACTATTTTTGCAACCCAAGTATGTAAGAGAGTCATGCTTGACTGGAAACAGGAAAAAGGTGAAAAAAGTCTCTAAAAAAAATAGTTACGTCTATTATGTATCTATTACATCTATTACGGAGAGACTATTACGTCTCTAATAGTTTCTTCTGCTTGATATGAAGGATCCTTATTCATACATGTGTCAATCTTTCTGGAGAAGTTTGGAAATCAGGTTGTTAGGATGATATTTTTCTTCAAAGTTTTTGAACTGTGATGAGAGCTTAATTGAATGTCTCCCAGAAAACCACCAAATTATTTTTAAAAAGCCTCTTTTTGTACTATGTCCATTCTTAAGAAGTTACTGAACCAATGCTCTGTCTGACTCCTTGCACCAACTGGGTCGTTATGCTATGGTTCTCTCAATACAATTGTCAGGAGATGGCTGAACCTATCCTCACGTAGCAATTCTTATTTCCAAAACAGGGCATTTTAACATAACAAAGTGTACTGAATGGCACAGGAGTCTAAAGTATTTCTGAATCATTTCTGAACTCTTCAGGGTTAGGCACCCAATGCACAGAGAGCAGGGCAGGTTTTCTCTCTGAGACTCCAGTCTTGTACAGAAATTGTTGAAAGCATCCTGTCGAAAATGCAAGTAGAGAATATAGGATTTGCATTCAGTTACTGTTCATTATCTGTTTTTTTGTTTGTTTGTTAATAATATTCTCTTCTAGTACATTACAGCAGTAAGTTATATAAATTCTCTATGCCTTTTTGTAGTCTCTGTGGATTAATTTACCGATTTACTAAATATTCTGTAGTGGCCAGAATGTACATCACCTCACAGTAGTGTTTAGAAATGCAGAGTAGAATGTGAACTAACAGTTCGGTCAATATACAGACCTCTTTGAAGTGTCAAATTAGAACCACATGCCACTGTAAATTACAAACTGGCTGTATCGTAATTGACACCAAGGCAGAAGAGATTTTGCATAGACCTGTTTCAGAGTTTATTGTTTCCAAGACTGGAAAGCTTACATTAAATTGAAATACAGTTCAACAGTTCAAGACACGGATACTGAAGCTGGAACTGCACTTTCAACTTGCAGTGCCAAGATTCAGAAACCTGTCTTGATCTCCACATGGTCTACAGGAAGGAATGTGTGGTTCAAGTTTGGCAATTCATTATGACATAGAAGACTACAAGCATCGAAACGATTGAGATGAGTACAAAACTGTCTTATTCTCCGTGAGTTCACACCACTGCCACTGAAGGCAATGTGGAAGGCAAAAGAGTGAAAAGGTGAGGTATAGACAGAGGGAAAGAGGAGATAATAGGAATTAAAAGAGAGAAGATGGGGAAAAACATGAAGGACAGATAGTCCATATGGAAACTGGTTCAGTGACCTTTTGTGACTGAGCTTATAATATTTTGAGATGCAGTGGGTTAATGAGTGTCAGGGTCTGCTACTGAAAGGAAAGGAAGAAAAAAAGTGAAAATGATGGAAATTCTTGCAGACTTGAATTTTCCATGATCAATTGAATTTAAAAGACAGTACACGTCTAGGAAGACCAGAAAAGGTATTTTTATATGTGCATTTTGGATACTTTCTTTTTTTTTGCCTGGCTGGCTCTGCAGACATAAAGCTGCATATTTTGATATGTAAGTGAAATCTTCCCTGTGTCACGTCATTTTTTTTAAAGAGAGATTGAATAGTGCACATGTCAAGAACTGAGAATCTTCTGCATTTTCCTTCAAGCCTTTGTGTACATGATGAGCTAGAATAACCTCCCTGAACCAAATTATCCTTCCATGCTATGGTTCAGTGAATATCATTATATTTCAGCACAGCTTGAGTGATTTTTAATGCCAAAAACATCAGCAAGAAATACAAATGTTACAAAAACATTGAAACAATATCATAAAAAAAAAATAATCCAGGATCATAAATACTTTGCTTTGCAAGGTCTGGAAGGTCAACATAGCTATAGTGTGGAAAATTAAAAAGCTCTCCATGTGAATGCCTTTGGGGGAAAAGAAAAAAAAAAAAAAAAGAGAGAGAGAGAAAAGTAGTATTTTACCCTAGAAATACAGAATCCTTTTTGCAGCCAGTTAACAATAAAACCATTTTTCCTAGTAGTTGGAACTGATGTAGTTCATTCATGATTGTTCTGCATTTGTCTCTTACATGTTTTAATGCAGTATAATTAAAGCAGAATTAGAGAAAGTAGAAAACCTGTGACAGCTTTGATATAAATGATGTACTGCAGAAGGTAGTGCACACCAACCTGAGATTTCGGCAGAGTGAAATCCAGCACACTGAGGCAGGAATTGAGATTTTTTGACTGGCTTTGAAAGGGGAAGTCTTCCCCTGGCAATCAAGTATTGTGTCAGCTCATGGGCAGGGTGTCAGAATGCCCAGGTACACAGGGAGGATTAAGGCAAAGGAAAGGAGAAGTTCTGCATAATGTATGTTCCCACGGTGGACTCTATTAATATTTTACCCCATCTCCCTTCCCTCTCAGTACTTTGCACCTGGAAACTTCCCTATATCCATTAATCTTGTATTAGCAGCTGTTTATTCCCTCAGAGATCAGTTTATGTTCCAGTACATGTGTATACGTTCGTGTGTTCTTGTGGTTTTAATATAGAGACAGCTCAAAATCTACCTGTCTGTGCTAGTATGCATTTCTCCATCTACGTTAGTACGTGTCAGTGACTTTTGGATAAGGTGGTTTGTGCTTGTTATCTGCAATAGGGCTGTCTTGTCAGCCCTTCTGAAAACGGGCCTGTGAATGCTTCAGTGTTGTGTGGGTCTTAACTGAAGGGAAGAACCTGTGAGAAATACAAGGGAATTTTTATCTTCGTATGTTACTGTTAATATAGATCTATATGTCTAGCAGTATCTCCTGGGGATACTCAAAGCATAAGAAGGATTGAAGTGGTTTTGCTAAGCTTCCATGTATGATGACAAAATAATCATTTAAATGTTTGTTAGACTTAGACTCTTGGTTATCTCCGATGGAGCAGATGAATATTACATTTGAATTTTCACTCCATTTTCAACACCTTTAACTCTGCTAACTGACAAAGTTCCTCTCTAGCAGAAATGAGTTAATTATTTTGTCAGTGTCTGACCCGATGAGCCTTGTCTTGGCTTTTGTGGAAATGTCTTAAAGGATGATAATGTCAAGATGAGAAATACCATGCAATGAATATATGCTATAAAATAAACATTTTTATCATCTTACTATCATCCCATTCATTTTTAACAACTGCCCTGCACTTTTTTTGATCTACATTTTCAACACTATGTCCTGTCAGCTTAGTGTTCTGGTTTTGAACAATGTTGTCTTAGACTGTCTTAAAAATTTCCATTGCAGGTGCTTTCTGTCCTGAACATCCTAAGAGAGATCTATTAGACATGTTCAGGAACAAGTCTCTCAATGTTTTTATGTTATATCTTCGAACAGCAGGTTATATACATCCTTCAGGAAATAGAGATCTTTATTATGGAACCATAAAAAACATCAGATTGATTTTTTTTTTTTCAAGTGAATATTTTTAACCAGTGTCCGCTTATTCAGTCTTCATAGGCAAGCTCTGATTTCTGTATTTCTGTGCAATGTCGTTTCTGCAGTTTTATGCAGTAATATCCACAGTAGTGATGGAAAGGCAAAGTTTGATCTGCTGTGGAGATGCTGACCTCCATAAAAGCTGACACCACAGCACTGGAACAGGAGCAATAGCGGCACCAATACTGAGGACAGTTCTGTTGTACTGCTTCAGGGCTGGGGGGCGGAGGAGTGACACTTCAATGGAGTATAGTGATAAGAAGCTTTAGTAACTTGTTAGTTCTTCATTCTTCACCCTGGTTTAAACATTATAGGTGTGTTATAGCAGCAAACAGGAAAAACTCTACTTTGGGGTAAAAATCTCAATAAACCATACTTTCGGAATTCAGCTAAAACCTGAACCAGCTCTCCCCTTTCCGCCCTTTTACCCAAATTTAACTGTAAATGTGCAGGTTAAGAATTATTTGTTATGTTTTTTTTCCTTTGTATTTTTGTCTGGAAAATGTAAGGCAGTTTCTCCATGAATAGCAACCACATTAAAGGGAATCAGAAATTGAAGAAAGATTTGCCTCAGAAATATCTTTTTTTTTTTTTTTTTTTTTTTTTTCCTTAACCTTGCTATAGTAGTACATTTTGCAAACATCAGGAACCTTCCTGGCCTTTTAAAGTAAGAACTGTAGGCAAACAGCTGATACTGTGAGGTGGATTGGAGTTCGACTTTGTAAGTGGCTGCTTCTATTCCATGTAATTATTCTATCAGCAGGGATAACATTTACTAACACTCAAGGTGCAAGGAGTTGAAGATGCTGGCTCAGAGTACAGGTTGACAGAAGCTCAGTGTGTTACTGAAGACCAGAGGCTTTTTCTTGCAGGTTACCCCCTGCCCTGCTGCGGGACAGATAGGTGCACTGCCCACATTAGCCGGCTCTGTACTGTTGTGAGTTATGAAGTTATTCTTCCAGGAGCACTGCGAACAGTTCTTTCTCCTTTTTGTTCATCAGAGAAAAAGTGTGCCTTTGATTTGAAAAATAGAGTTGTTGGTCATTTCTGAGAATGCCATGATGAATGTTTATGTTACATTAACAATCTTTTACCGGAACCCCGTCTCCTCTTGGGCTCATATTAGAAAATTTCTTGTTTACTAGCTGTATGGTGAAATTATAACACCATCTGGTGCATGTTTCTTTGTACCATGTAAAATTCATTATCAGCTTTTTAGATCTTGGAAGGACACAAGCAATTACTTTTCATTTCAGCATTGTGGAACCTGATAAGTAAATCATTAGGGAAATTCTGCATTTTTGCAAAGCCCCACATGAAGTCAGTAAGCATAATTATTTTTAAATGCCATGATGTTTATCAAAATAAGAGCTCTGCACGGACAACAGTGATTTTAATTTTCCTGGCTTAAGACACAACACACAGTCTGAGGGGTTGAAAGCCGTTGACTGCTGGTCATTACTAATTTAATAAGCAGTCCTCACAGTTCTTGCAGATACAAAGGGATCTGGCTTTACATGTGTAATATGGAGTGTGCAGAAAATACTTAGTGCTGTTCTCTTTGAAACATAGAGGACAGTTATTAAAATTTTATAGTCCAAATTAAAATTTAAGATTAAAATGCAAGATCAAAAGAATCAATTTTTCTCCAGAATACTACTAGGAATAAGCCTTTTGGAATAGAGGGGCTCAGTGTCTTAAATGTCATGTCCTCCTCCTCCAGAAAGCTAGATTAGAACTAATCACAGCTGACTACAGAAACATAACTTTCTGTACTTTTTTTTTTAAGGGAAAAGCAAGCTTTTATTACTTTTTAATGTATTGTGCTATTGTAGAGTCATGAAGTAGTAAGTGCTGCTTGGGAACCTGTGTGACAGTTTTTGAAATATGGTTTGCTTCATGATCGGAAGGGAAATCCATGGTTGTGGATCCGTTAAAATGAGTTGGAGGATGCCAGAGGATTTGCTTCTTTGTCAAAGCAAAGGGGAGCAAGGGAAGGCTCATGCAGTAGCTCAGTCTGATTAATAACTATCAGAGTGCCCATTTTTCTAAGGTACTATGCCATTAATATGTCTCCTGGTGTCAAATCTGGTTGCCATTTCTCTTGTAAGACACTTTAATAATGAACTGCAAAATCGATGACACACAGAAGTAACCTTATAAGGAGAAAGTACCCTGCTATATCTTTACTTGTAGCACAAAGTCACAAATCCCCTTTCAGGTTTATGTATTATTTTCCTGAAACTTTAACATGGTGCTGTTCTTTCTGCGTAGAGTTGTAAGAGCCTGTTTTTGCAGTTCTTGAACAGCCATTTGTCATTGGGAGGCACAGTGAAGTCATAACCAGCTCTCTGATATAGATCACAAGGGAAGTGGCAGACTGTTGCTTAATTTCATCATGGAACTGACAAAGAACTTGTCAAGGTCAGTAGAAATTCTGCTCTGCACTTCAATAGAATTTGTGTATGTCCTCATACGCTTTATTCTCATGGGAGGTTGTTGGAACAATGATAGTCTGCTGCTGAACACTGGATTTCTTGCATGGAACTTCAACAACTGTACCCAGTGCTGGTTAACAGACTGTAGTCTGAACGTGCTCCCAGATTTTCCCATCCTTGAAAATGTATGCATATAGTCATATAATGACTGTTTTGTAATACAAAATTAACGTCATTCCTGTGAGCTCACAAATGCTTTCTCATTAGCAAAGCAAAATTGCTCAAAGCTCTGCCATCCAGTGTGTAGTCATCCACTCATTTGAATATATGGGAGAAACCCATTAGTTGCTTCATTTCTGTGCAAAATGTGTGTGTATCGTCTGGTTTTCGGCCATGACTTTAAGGATGAAGCTAGGATTCTAGGTTATTTTTTAAAACTAGAGAAATTATGGGATTGATATCATGTAGAGGAAATATTTACAGAACTGATCAAACAGAATTAAGCTTTTATCCTGTTTTTATAAATCGTCAAATCCTAAAGCAACAGAAAATTATTTAAGCTCCCGTTATTTCACTGAAGAGCTTAAGATGGCTGGATGACCGGCATGAAATGCAGCATAGCATTAAATGAACAAATGCAGAACTGGATTACTCCAAATCTATTGAGAACGGCAAAATAAAGGACTTTATCAAGATTTCAGTGGCCAATTCCCCTTACTGACAAGCATTTGTTTTAACAATGAAAGAAAAGCGCTGCATGAAAACCATAAGCTACAGAGTTCATTAAGAAAGATCCTTTTGAAACGAGGCCTGGGAGACTCACTGTTATCACAAAATCCAAAGCATAGCCATCTGTGGTTATCAGTTTTTCAGACGTGTATCGCTGAAGCTAAATTGATGAAGAGGCAGCCTATGCCCAAGTGGAAAAAAAAAAGGTTGTTTTTATATAGGAAAGGGAAAAATGGATGGAGATTAATGAAAGAAAAGGATCTGAACAAATAAATAGGAAAGAAAAAAAATATTGTTATCTTTAAAGGTGGTTAAAACCGGATTCATCTAGAGGAAGAAGATCATTTTTTTAGGGTTAAAATCAATGTATTTGCATGGCATATCTTATGGGGGTTCTCTTCTTTTGTATAAAAGATTAGGGATTTCTGTTACTTTTTAAAGGAGAACAAAGGACTAACACGCCTTTCACAACAAATATTTTCTTTCACCAAGAAAATATTATACCTCTTAATAGAACAGGAAAGTATTTGAAGTAACCATGGTAGAATGATTTCTCTTTATCACTGATCACGGAAAGAACATACAGTTCAAGTGCCATATATGAAATAAGCTACAGCACCTGGTTTGTTATCCTTCCGAAGGCAATGCAGAGGAGCAGCAGAGTTGCTTGTTTTTGTAGGTAAGGGTGCATGAAGCCCTAGGTTTTGTGGACAATAATGGATGATAAAGAAACCTTAATAATTAATAATGGAACTTCAGTTTCTTATAGCAGGTTGAGAATTCAGGCAAGCTGTGGTGTACCTCACCTTTTGAACTAAAATATTTTCTTTTTTATAACCCAAATATCAACATTTTTTCATCAGATCATTGCTATGTGTCCTACTTCAAGAAGAGAATGTTTTATAGTGATGTCACAACCTTTTTGGGTACTTCGCTGAGTTTGATGGGACTGTAATCAGCTGGGAGTATAACATTTCTATTTATTTCCATTGGAATTAGCAGGGGTGCCTTTCTCCACTACACTTTACCCAGCATTTTCCTCTCTCCGATCCAATACGGAGATGTCAGAAATTCATCTGGATACCTTTGACCTCATGATTACTTTTGATGAGAACTAGATAATCCAATCAGAAGAGCCTTTCACAAAAGGTGCTATAGGGACTGTCAGTTCCTAGACAGTCTTCATCACTTGCTCTAAAATGGTAGTGAAAGATTTTGTTGTGCTTTAATGTAGGACTTATTGTGTCTGATGAGGGCTGACTGTTATATCAGCAAAACTTTGGATGCAGGACAATAATGTGTATATTTTATTTGCCAGAGAGAATATCCATTAAAGTAATATTTGGTCCATGAAAGAATGTTTTATGGAGTATTTAAAGAAAAAGAACAGATGCAACTGTTATTTCTGTAAACAGTCTGCACACTTTGTGTTTGCCCTGTAGATTTTGGATTTAATTTGAATTCTGTCTTAAAATAAAAATGCTCCTGAACTCAGTTATGTAAATTTTTTGGTCTGGGTTTGTGGGGGAGAAGTAGCACTCTCTCCATTGACAGTCTTGTGAAGTTTCAAGGGCTGGAAGTCTTACCCCCGCAGATAGGTGCCAGTGTCCTTATGTTAGAGAGAAGCTGTAGTTAGCTTGAACACAAACAAGTAATAAACGCTCAGTTTTAAATGTAAAGATTGAAGTAGTGCAATTCTCACATTGTTTGCTGAGAAGAGTTTTGAAATGTTTGGAAAAAAAACAGATATGTTGCTCTTTCTCTCAAGTTCTGCAATACTTTGTGATGCACAAATATGTGTTGCAATTCAGCTATAGAGATAGAAATCACACCTAAGGAAAAATGACAGTGGAACAGTGGAATAGAATAATACATACACGTGCTGTGAAGGAATATAAATATTGAATTGCATCCTTGCATTTACATTTTTGTACTGGCTGTGTAAATAGGCAGATTTTTAAAGAATACCTGTAGATTTGCTGATAGATCAGACAAGATGCAATGTTGCTCTGCTTTTAGCAAGGATTTTAGCTGAAGTGCAAATAAGAATTAAGCTGATCCATCTAAAAGATGGTGAAAATGTTGACTACTTACAAATTAGCAGTAACTGATCTTACTGATCTTTCTGACATGAAGGTCTGTACGAGGAGACGATGGAAAGGGGTGAGAGCTGTGCACGAAGCAAAAGGCTTCAAATCCTCGACTTGCCTCAAGAGCAGCTGGCAGCTTTGAGTACTCCCCTGCAGCAGTGGGCAGCACGAGAGGGAAGGCAGGATCTGAACAGCTGCAAAGTGGTATGGTAGGAAAAGAATTGTGGGTAGATTATTTTTGTGGCAGGAACAGGTTGGAACTTAGATAAGGATGCCAAGTGTTTGTATTTTGTGCATTTGTTTAATAGAACATGAGAGCAAAGGAAAATAAAAGTAGGCAGTAACAAAGGGTGTCTTCCTCTGCTTCTACTGCTCGTGTGCAGCTGCTACAGC
Source organism: Tragopan temminckii (assembly GCA_028571105.1). Taxonomy (NCBI): domain Eukaryota; kingdom Metazoa; phylum Chordata; class Aves; order Galliformes; family Phasianidae; genus Tragopan; species Tragopan temminckii. Next base: position 5,493,571 of record JAOWBP010004313.1, on the reverse strand, counting down.
TGAAAGATGCACGTCTGCCACTTGCAGCTCTATTGTGCAGTGCCGTGAGCTGTTTCAGGCATTTTATATAATCACTGATCAACAAGACAATAAACAATGGCCAACCCATAAGCCTAACGCTTTGATAACTGATTGTTAACACAGTGCTGCTGAAATGACTAACTTTATTTTACTATTTGATGTGGTATGTGGGGGTTCATTCTTTTGATTTACATCTTGTTTCTCCCACATTTATGAAAATTAATACTTTGATTCTTTCATTTGGAAAATATTCAGTGTGGTAAAATATACACTAATGCATATGCTTGCTTTTCATTCATCAGTTTTGCTAGAGTTTTCATTAGGCATAAGTCAGTTTTTCTTTTTTGAAATTAACTCTCTGAAAATCAATTTCTCTCATGCTCTAAGACAATGGCATCTTAAATTACTGACATTATATGCCCACTGCAAAAGAAACTAATCAATATGTTAACTATTCCCCACACCCTCAACAAGTCTTTACTGAGAAGGATAAACTCTGAAATATTTTCTTTGTAGAAATTTATTTAATTTTAGAATATGAATAAATTTTAAGCAAATGTATTATTAAATGGTAAAAAAGTAATTTAGATACAGCTTTTACAGATGTTTAATAGAACTTTGGTAACAACTGGATGGGAGTTACAGAACTTAAAGTTAATTTTGATGAATATTTCATTTAGAACTGAACGTAACTTAACAATTTCACTTATTGTCAAGTAGAATTCTAGTTTCTAAATATATAGCATATATCTTTGCTGAGGAATTAATAGGTAGAAAAGCTAGCACATCTGAAGCTAAGTGCTCTAGACTCAGATAAGTTAGATGGAAGACAGAGAGAAGTGTGAGTGAAAGAAATAAATGGAGATGTTTTTAGCAAAGAGAGCATTAAATCATGCTAACAAGAATTACCCCTTTTATGTCAGCGATTGCCTGCATTGTCTGTGAAAAGCTGCTTAAAAGTGGCATTGCTAGGAGCATGGTGTTCCTCCAGGGCTGGGCTGCTCCCCTGCAAGTGTCTCATTGGAGATGGTGCATACAGTCACATAGCTACAGAGTTCCTGGTGCTCGCAGCTCTTTAGATCTCATTATGTTATGAAGATGAGTGTCGGGGAAAAAATCAGGCACCTGAATGAGACATGTTAAATGGTACTCCTGCTTTTGCAGGGGGGTGATCCAGAGCTCACAGAATGTGTCTCAGATCCTTCTGTTTTGTTTCACTGCAAAACTGAATCAGTTGGGTCAGAAGTAGTGGACCAAAGGGTGATTGAGACCAGGTATCACGCAGCAAGAGTATTCACCAAAGAAAATGGTCACAGTCTGTGAGAGGATCTCCATAGAGAGCTAAAAAGAGAATTTGGTTTTACGTTTTCAACCAAGGAAGTTACTTTGAATGCATTTGATTAAACAGAATATTTCATTTTAGCATTTTAATAATAAATCATACACAGTGAATAAATGTAATATTTGTAGTACCATTAAAATGTAATTTCTTTTGTACTGTGAAAGAATTACGTGATAGGTGTAAGCATACTTTTTCTTTGTTCTTAGTTGAGTTTTAGCATGTATTTTCCAATTATCTGACTGTTTCTTGAACATTTTAATTATTTCTGGAAATGACACTGAGTTTTTTCAATTCCGTGGGAGCCATAGCTCTAAATGCCATTATGGGTCTGTAATTCATATAAGGCATTGTTTTTCACTGAAAAACAGCTCTGAAAATAGTTCTGAAATCTATGGCCTCTGAGAGCACCAAATGACCATCTGAAGTTGTTAACTCAAGCTGATATATTACAGCCCAACATTATTACTTCAAAGCTACACTGCTGGTTCCTGTCTGCTGATGCTGTGATAGTCCAGCCAGGTAGTGCTCTGATTTCGTGATCAACTTTTGGTGTATTTTTGAAATGCACCAAGGATTTGCAAGCATAAAAGAGAAGGCATTTCTAACTATGGAAATGTTCTAGTGATCTAACTGCAGACCAGTAGCTGCAGCTGAAAGTTGTGCTACGTGAGAGTGAGGAGCATCATTCTTGTTCAGGTGAATCGCTCGTCATGTCACACTCTGATGTTGGCTATGGTGCCACAGTGGCACTTCAGGCATGTTCTTGTGTTCACAGTGTCAACGGCTTCTCATGACTTTTCTCAAGTCTGCATTCACCTTGCCAAGGCCAAAGAAGTTGTTTCTACCCAGCAGGTGATAGTTTATACGAGGCTTACCATCAGGCCTTTAGTAGGTTATAAATTACTCAATATGGCAGTAAAAGTATTACCCATTGCATGAAGTCTGATGATTTGAAATCAGCCCCTGCTATTCTTCCCAGCTCGGAATTTTGTAGGAGTGTGGTTGCTGACAGAGTAAAAATGATTAATTGATATATTATGAGCTTGCTAACTTGGGAACATACAGCAAATAGAATTTCTTTATTTAATCTTCCAATGAGAAGTGAGGAGAAGGAACTGCCTCCCAGATACCAGCCATCTTTTATGGCCCTCTGTTTAATTTTAGAATTTAATGCTAAGTTTGAAAAGCTGATGTCCTTTTTATATCTTGGTGCTTGCAGTGTGAACGTGTTTGAGAAGGAAAAAAAGTAACTGCTGTATGTTGTTTTTCAGTCTGATTATCATGCATGCCCATGAAATAAGCAGATTATGTTGCTTTATTAAAGTAGGCCCTTGCAATTTCATAACAGTGTAAGTGAAACAGAACACAGTGGGGTTTTCATTGTTAAGATTATGAAAATTACACACGAATAAAATAACGAAAGTCATATATTAACAATAAAATGTAAGAATGGTAAACAAAGCAAGGACAGCTACGGACAAAAGAGTTATATTGAAATAATAATTGTATTTGTAAAAATACCAAAACAACTTTGAAAAGAATGAAATTCTTTCATCTGTATAAACCTTAATGCACAAATGACATAATTTTCAGCATTTGCAACACCTTTTCTCATTGTCCTGAAGAAAAAATAAATAAATAAATAAAAAGATATATCTAATATCAAGTCAATATTTTCTAATAAATTTTTTAAAAAACATAGAAATACTATGTGGTAAATATCCCAGTGGGTATTAAGCTCAGCTGTTAAAATAAGGAAAGTAAAACAGTTTATCTGTTTATGTATTTATGATTCGTTCAAAAGTACTTTAGAGAACATTCTTTGCAGTGTTCAAGGGCAGATTATTTTCAAGTCATTACTGGGATACACTGGAGTCTTTTACTCTATCAATGAAAAATGAAAACATTACAATGCAATTGGCACCATCACTACAACAATGTTGCTTAAATAAATAGTCTCCCTTATTTAGATACGGAATCATTGGGTGAATGGATATCAAACTGACAAGTCATCCTGCTAAATTTCAGCTTTTTAGTTGCTATTAGAAATTACTTTCATTATTCTCTCACTGTATTTTTTGTATATGTGCTTAGTTACACAATTAAAAAACATTTTTTATTTTTTTAAATTTCTTTTACTATAATTCACATATTGAAGTTTATCTGGGTACTTACAGCATCTGTATTAAAAAAAAAAAAATTACTAGTTTGTATCTTGTTTGTCAGAGAATCTCATTGCATTATGCAGGCAGTAGAAGAAGATTCCCTTGCAAAGCTGTTACTTTTTTATATTATGCAGAAGACAGCTGCAGATATTGTGAAGCTGGTTTTGCAGAATTCTGTTCTGACGTGCATTCAGACCCAAAGAAAGCTTCTTAGCAGAGACCAGTAGCTTATGTCAAGAAAAAGGGTATGATGGGCTGGGGATGAAAGAAGGTTGTATGCGTCATTCTTACATGTCTGGAGACTGTGAAGAATCTTCATCTGCAGCTAGAGTATGTACATAAATACGAGGACTTCTCCAAAAGTAATTCCTCCTATTTTGTTATGTCAGCCCATGATGTCAGAGGCAGATGGTGGTGGTATGGCAGCAGAGATTGAATCTTCCCACCAATATTCCATTACATTTTGTTGCCAGATGGCAGCAGAGGGGCAGTCTGACAAATTGACCTCTGATGTGGAAGCAAATTGCCACTTGAATTTTTGACTTGCGATTTTGGAAAACCAGCTCAATGTTAATCCAAAAATATATACCAAGTTTTCAAAACAAGTAGAACCCCTCCAGCAAAGCACAAAACTATGGACATATGTCCATATGTCTTGGCTAAATGAAGTTTATTTCCTTACATGAAAAATATCTATTAAAAACAGCCAATTTACTTCAGCATTTGAAGAATGGAGTAAGTCATCTCTTTGCAAAGGAAGATAATTAATACCTCATTAAGTATTTCTAAACCTCACTTTAGCTGCTCCTTGCACTAAACTGATGAGGATTAGGAATGTTTGCTGTTAATCCAGACAGCTACTACAGATTCTAGGAAAGAGCTTACATATGAAAGGAAGGAAGGAATGGAAGGATACAAAGAGTATCACTGTGCTGAACAGATCAAACTAGCATTGCCTTCTGTAAGGCCTGAAATAGGATGAGACTAAAGACGTTTCGAAATCAAATGACCTTCTATTCAATTTTATTTTTAAAAATTGGGTTAATACCTAAAAATAAAAAATAGAAATGTAATTTTCCCTTGCTGTTCTGGCTATTGTATCTTCACAAATGTAGGTGATGAGCTCTGAGCTTCAGGTGCATGAGGACAAATTTCCCAAAAGACAGCTATTCTTTTGTAGATTCAGTTTACTTACTGTTGCATTTGTCTCTGTGATCCTCTGCTAGTAGCTCAGTTCTGGGAACAAATCTAGATACTTAGACTAACAATTTTATATGGATTTTCATGGTATTCAGCTGTCAATCAGATGCATGCAGATTCAAATTGGATGGCTAGATACACAAGTACTTTGATTTGTCTGTAAACCTATCTTGAGCCTATAAAGTCTGAGTATGGATTTTTATAGGTAGAAATCTTGCTTTCTTAGAAGGACACTGAACCTTTGAAACAACTTCTCTTAATGCTTGGTTGGGTCTGTTCATTTATACTTACTTTCTAGGTGATGAAAATCTTGGAAGTCTGAAGCTTAGCCTGAAAACATATTGCTGAGGCTAAAAATACTTGCAGTATAATGTAACAGATAAAGCTCTGAAGAACCAGATTTCATTTGATGGTCTAGATTTTGTTTTTCAATGATTGCACAGAAGTGTTAAATGGGAATGGCCTAGGGACAGGCTCTAAATCAATAAGCAGCAGTAAGTTTGTGAAATCAATTTTTTGTTTTTCACATACACAAAAATTGATGCAGCCAGTGCTGGGTAACTCCCATTAATTGCCCAGGGTGACAGAAAATTTATCAATTACTTATTGACTTATTTGGAGTCATAGGGGGGAGAATGGAAATAACTGCAAAGTTAACTATGTAATATAAAAAGTATCCTACTTGAGTGGTTGTTTAAATATAGAC
>JAOWBP010004313.1:5475680-5488113 GCA_028571105.1 Tragopan temminckii | reverse complement strand
AGTTTTTCTGTCCTAAAATGTTTGCTATCAACATATTTGCAATCAGAAGGAAGAACAATATTATTACAGCGTTAACATTTCAAAGGTGTATAGAGAAAATACACGTTCAACATGTAAAATGCTGTTACCATCATGAACATTATGATGATAACCATACAAAAGAATCTATAATTATATCTATCAAATGTATTATATCTGCGTGGGATGAATTCCTTTCTTCATATGAAAATAGGATGTTTAGACTTGGTTCACTGTCCTGGCTATCTGGTCTGAACACAGGCTTGGGATTTGTAATTGGGGTCTACAAAAATCATCACATAAAATCAGTTTTGTTCATGAAAACCTTTGCCTTCTGCATTCCCATTTTTCCTTGATAGTTTTCCTTCCTTTCCACTCATTTGATATGAATGACAAGATTTCTATCTTAAACTTCATTTCTTTTTCATTGGGCTGAATATGATCTCTCTCAAAAGCTCCCGTTTTAGTTCAGTTCTTAGAGTTTTTTCATACTTTTCTTCCGGTTTCTCCTTTCTTCCTTCATAGTTCCTTGCTGGACTCGCTTTATTTCATAGTCTTTATGTCTTACCATTCCTTTCAAAAGCCTGAATACCCACTGTGCAAGATGTTCTTAGCAAGGTAATACTTGAAGTTGCTGAAGTACCAATGGCGTTATTTCATAACTAGTACTTCTACCCTAGATACGCCTGGCTTCAGAGAGGCTGGGGTGTTTCTGTTCCTTATGCCCACAAAGAGGAGAAATAAATAACTATAATAAAATCCCAGTTCTAATACAGACTTGCTATTTTGTTATACATCAGGCATCTAGACCTTGATTTGTCTATTGAGTATTTAGGGATTAATTATTTGTTCAAAAATGATTGAGTTTATAAATATGTTCCTGGTGAGTATTAAGATCATAGCTAGATTTGAAGTATGAATGAACTTCGCTGAATCAAACTTCGCTCAACCATGTACTTACTTTTTCAGTTTCTACTCTGGAAAAATGGAGGCAATGCTTGTCTTTGACATATGCTATTTTGCTCTCAGTTTTTCCATAGATTCAGTAGGATGATTTGTGGCAAAAGTTATGGCCCAAATAAGGGCATCTCTTTGTCAAACTTTGAGTGTTTTTATACAGGTCACAGGCTTTAATCCTTCTCTTATAAATAGTATATTTCACATCTAGTATCTATAAAATGGGCTACTCTCCCTTATATGCACTACTCAGCCTTCTTACCTCTCCTGAGTATGAGGTGTGAGAGAGCTTGTTAAACATCTAAGTTAGACTAGAGAAAAAAATAAAAATAAGAATATAAATTAAAAATACACCATCTGTGGTATAAACAGGGCACTGAAATGTTATTTAAGATTTCCATAAATGTGACACATGATAAAAAGAGCAGTTGCAGAAAGCAAAAGAAGAAAAAGACTTAAGGCTAATAAATTTTGTGCTGAAGGTGACACCTGACACTTCAAAGTGAAAGAACTGAGTTATTGCTGTTTTCTCTGTCTTTAACAGAATGCAAATTAACAGTCTTTTTCTTTGCATTATTAAATTACTTGAGTATCTAATATATATATGTAACCTATGGTGGAGTGAGGAGTGGGATGAAGGTTTGGCATAAACTAGGTTTTATATTTTAGTCTTTTTTTTTTTTTTTCCTGAATACTATTTAAAAAATGAATCTGAGTCCTTTAGTGCCAAACTAATCCTCATCCTTTTATCTTTAACTCCTTTCTAACACCTCTTTGAGGAAATAAATCCATCTAATACCCTTAGTGTGAAGGCAGACAAGCCTCCTGGAAAGTAAGTCCATCACACCCTTGCTTTCTCTCTGTTCTTCCCTGTTTTCTAGCATAGAGGCTAAATTTCAACAACTGATTGAAAATAATCCTCTGTAACAAGATTGTAATGGTAACAAATTGTGATTTTTGCATAAGAGTAAGATTGTGAATGCACAATATAGTGAGATAATTTATTCAGGGGAATTAAATAGGTATTTGTAGGTGGTGTTTACCAAACGAGAATGAATTGGTTTAGCATCTGTTGAAAGTATTAAGTTAACCATAGAAAAACTCAAATTTAAATTTCCTAAAAGAAATAGCTTGTTAAGATGAAAATCATGAATCAAAAAACAAGAAGATAGTAATTCAGAATAAAAATCAGCATGTGATGCAGCATCAGCAGACACGTGAGTGTCCTACACATAAACCCTGCAAGTGGGAACTCCGAAGTCTCTTTAAAAAGTTTCTGAAGTGCAATGAAAAGGACAGTGGAAATGGTGGTGCAGGAGGAAGAGAAGCAGGCTTTGCAAACTGCATCTTGATGATCTGTTAGACGTAAGGGTGAGGAAATAAGAGAGCTGTAGCTGAAAGCTCTGTCAACAGAGTGAATTCTCTCTTGAACAGATTAAAAAAAAATAGTAGTTATCTTTGGTGATCCACGGCTGTGTAAATAGAAAACCCTTACACTCTGGTGGGCACCATCTCAAATGCACTGCTCAAAGAGTAATCAGGAGGCTGGCAGTGCAGTCAGTCAGTTATGATATTAGCAGGCGACTGCTTGCTCTGGGCTCAGCATCAATTTGTGTCCGAAAGTAAGGCAGGCCACAGGAGTGTGCCCACACACCTCTTTCACTGGTCGGCCTTTGGCTGTAGCTGTGAATGAGCCGTGGTGAGCCAAGCCTACCCAGGGGCTGTGCTGCAGGGGGACAAGAGCAGGTGGCAGCACTGCTGCCCCACACAAGGCCTGGTGCTCAGCACCATGCCCACTCCACACAGACAGCCTTTACTACTTCCTCCTCCTCCCTCACTACTGGAGCTGTTCTGCTGGTTAAATAGAGAAGAAAGAGTAAATAAGGGAAGCTCAGCTAGCTGGTGACCTTTCCGCACGTGGTGACCTGCCAGCACACCTGAGGAGATGAGGTATGAGGGAAAGGGAAGAGGAGTTGGAGCTGTTTTAGTGGCTGTAACTGCTGCAGATGCACACCTGTGTGGAAGTGTTAGGTGAGGGGAGAGATGGAAAGCTGTTTGTGAAGTTCCCTCTGAAAATACAGAAGGTTGCACATTTCTGTGTTCTGCCTGCTGAGGAAGTGATGTGTGCTAGCACTGGAGCTGACATTTCCAGCAAATAGCTGGAGTGAATCACTGGGGTCCGATGGAAGAAAGGCAGGAAGCAGTTAGTGCTTTTGCACTGAGGTACAACAAAATCTTTGTAGGAGTATCTGTATGTTGCTCTATGCAGCGAAATCTTCAGATATGCCTTGAGCCTCTGGAACTACCACAGTAAAAGAAAATGAAGAGCATATGAGATGTGCTGTATCCCCAGCAGCTTGGCCCTCAGAGCTGGGTCCTCAAGCTTCACTGCCAGCCTGTGCTGGAACTGTACTTTGTTATAGAGACTTATCTGGGCCAGCGTGGGTCTCTGCTATGGGATGCCAAAAGCCAACCTGTGCATTAGCACATGCTTGTGAGCTTGGCAGTCATGCACCAATGTAGTTAGAGTACGTGAAAAATATGGGGCTTAATGTTTTAGAACTCAGGCATTATGTTTTAATAATGGAACTGAATTAATTGGTGGAAATTTTACTGTGAAATGATGTACAATATCCATTACTTCAGTGCCTGAAGTCAAAATGAAGTATATTTTAGAAGATACAAGACAGCTGGGACATTATGGGCTACGCTGGTGAAATACATTGGTAAAAACCTATGGTTGTCAGTATGCAGGAGATCAAACTGGATAACCACAAGGGTCCATTTCACTTCTTAAAAAGGAGTGAATATAGTAATTTTGTTAGAAATGCCGTCTCAAATTGTCATTTGCACTGTGACCTCTTCACATCAGTCTGAAAGTGTTAAGTGGCCTTAACAGAGGTACAAAATTTGCTGACTTTTTATCCTTTGTGCACTAGTAGAACAGTAGAAAGGGAGTGTGTGTAAATAGGATTCAAAAATCCATTCCAAAACTTGCCTGCAAGTTTCTGGGGATGGAAAGAAACACTGTCTCTAGTCTGGCTCCCTGTTTATCAGATTTTATATTCTAAAAATCCACACTGGAAATAATGTATTCTATGCTGAATGTTAAAGTCAGTCATGCATTTTTTCATTGTTTTTATTCAGAGATGATGTTTTTGACCTAAAGATGAACCAATTTTTAATCTTTTCTGGCCTTCTTTCACCTTGAATCTTTTCCTGTATTCTTTAAAATATTCATACTTGCACTGAGCAGCCAAATTTTTCAAGGTGATCCTAGGTGAATAGGATTAAACAACTCAGGTCAAACTACTTACTTAATCACTGTATATTCTTTGTGCAATTGGCAAGAAATTATATTTCATACAGCATTCTTTATAGTCAAAAGTTTTAGTATTCTAAGAGAAGAAAAATGAAAGGCAAATATCATGACCTTTTGTATCACAATGACCTGTAACTGAAGATGGGTTGCAATTTAAATACAGAATTTAATCCCACCTTTACAGTATCTGTAGGCACTTGTAAAATATGTCTGGGACATTCAAAATGGAAAAGATATAATGTAATATCCTCCCAGGGAGAAGCGCTCTGAAAACTGCCATTTTGCCTTCATGCATTAAGGAAATTACTGATGAAAATTCATGAATTTGATTAAGAGAAAGTCCTAATTTATCCCAAAAGCAAAGCTGTCTTCCCTTTTCTTTGTTTTATTTGTTCTAGTGCAGAAGAGATAACTAATTTGTGTTTTACTCCAGAAAAAAATCCCATTTCTTTTTACTGTTTTCCTATGCAATCTTTTTTTTTTCCATTTATTAAATTATGATCTGTTAGTGACATAGCTGTGTGATTTCTACTCAGTATTCTTTGTAATGGAGTAAATTCTGACAGTCAAACATTGGAGTTTAGTCTGAGCGTATACTTGGATGTCACTAGGCAAAAAAATATCCCTCAGCAGAAGCATGCTTTTCTCAATCTGGGAAAAGAGAATTATACCTCTTGCATAGAGACTAAACTTTAGGAGGACACAGGCATTAGAGAGAGATCATTTTTCCCCAGGAAATATGCAAACAGAAACTCTGATTATACTGTCTGGGCCTAATAGGTTAGTGAATAGAGTGGGATGTACTTAGCTGTTCCTTGCAGAGGAAACATGTGCAGCACAGAAAACCCAGTGGATTTCTAAGCTTTCTGTGTCTTAGCACAGAAAATCACATCTTGAGCATCCCTGCAACTTCAGCAGCAAAAAGTGATGTTCCCATGATAGTTTTACAGATGAAAGATCTTAAAATCTGACTGTTGAATTGAACGTTGTCATACTTGGAGGAGCTTGAGTACCCTGCAAGAGGCATGGATTTTTACTAATTGCTGAGCACCTTCATTTTAAAACCAGGCTTTCCTGGAGTTTTTTGGTGTAGGTGTTCAAGTTCATTATGCACATCAATCCGGAATGAAGGTAAATACTGCTTCATCATCTCTAGTGGATAGGAAAGAGATGATGTAGCTGACCAGCAGGTGTGTAACATAGCTATGATGAGACGGGACCACAGTAGGTGATCCAAAGTGATGCAAATGATCTGGACAGATTCAGAAGTGTGCTTCAGGTTCTCATTCAAAGATGCAACAAAACTAAGAGCGGAGGTCATCAAAATTTAGTGCAGCAGTTATTCTTTCTATCTAATGTCAGACAGAATCTTAGTCAGTGCTTGGTACCGGCTGTGCTTACACAGTTCTGCCCACAAGGAAATGAGAAAACTCTTCATGATTTCTCTCACTGGATTGAAGCAGACATCTGGACTGTTGCAGCAAAACAAAGAAAGAGGGAAAATTACTGGTGGTATTGCTAAGATAGTGAGAAACTCATGACAATAAACACACAACATGCATGCCATGGAAACAATGCCTTCTGTAACTGAAGTCATGACTGACAGCTGCAGATGCGATTTAGTGAAGCATTATGTATACTGTTTAGAAGAGATCACTGCATGGAAGGTAACAAGTGTTACAAGTTTCTGTAATTTTCCTACATCTTCAAAAGGTAGGAGAAGAACACTTTATCAAAGAAGCTATAAGCTAAGTATATTTATGCATTAGCTGTAACTCTGATTTTTCTTCACATTTGAGATGTTGACATTCCTGGTGCCACAGAGATAAAAGTTCTCTAAGTTAGCACAGGTGTTTTCTGTGAGATTTTTATACCTCGTCAGTACCTAACATGTTATCAGTATTATCAGTGTTGGAAGGAGCAGACAGAAAATGTCAGAGTTGAAAATGGGGTCTTGAAAATGTTCTGTGATTTTTTTTGAGTGCTTACCAGTAGTGCTTAGCAGTGTGCAGATGCCAGGGCTCACGATGAAGGATCAAGTGCAGGATCTGAGAAAAGAGGAAGAGATGTTCATCTTTGACTTCTGGATTTTCCTGGCGAAATCTGTCCCTGCTAAGGCAGTTTGACTTTACAGTTCTCTCACACTTATATCCCTACTTCTCTTTCCTTGCAGCATTTGGTATTATTCATAAAGCTCCAACTGCCAGACTGACACAGTTTTGCAGTACAAACCTTAATGTCAAAAAACAAGGGGAAAATAAAACAATGAATACCAACGCCATTATTATGGGAACAAGATCTTATGACTTACAAAAGTTTACTCATAATTTGGAGAGAAAGAAAAACTGCTTTTCACACTTGAATTTAGAGTGTTCCTCTGAAAGGAAGAACCAGAAGTGTTATCGCAAACTTTTATGGGGCCATAACTGTTTTCTAGCACTTTAAATATTGGCACACTAAACTGACAATGGCAAATTGTATTCTAAGGAAAACAAAAGCAGAATCAGGTCCTTAAGAAGCAGAATACCATAGAAAACTGAAGAATGAAGCGAGAACTTGAGTTGGTTTATTAAGAAAAATATGAATCAGAGTGAGAAGAAAATGCAAATTATTGAATAAAACATTTGTCTCTGTCTCAGCTTAATTGTTTTGCACTATGGAAAGAACCCTTTTCTTACAAAAAGAAATCTGCAGTTTTTAATCTTTTTTTGATTTTTCTTATTGTAAATAGAACAGCTTATAAGAACAGATTTCTAATAGTCCATAGAATTTTTGCAAAAATTCCTGCAGAAAGTTATGCAAATTTTATGGATTTTGGTGTTCTGTTTTCTCACCAAGCTCATTTCACAAAATGAGACTTGATAGTTGGAATATGTTTTGAGATTTTTGGAACCAAAACCAATTGTTCTAGAAGTATTTGCTTCTTAAACAAAGAGGAGCTTACCTCCTATGAAAAGAAACTCCCGCATAAATAATGCAGTGAAAAGGAAGGATTGAATCAATTGTTCCTGTGCTTCCTTCCTTAAAATTGAATTATTCATTATTTCCTTTAGAAATGCATAGTTTTTTTATTATTATTATTATTTAAAAAAACTAACCAACAAACAAACAAACAAAAAAACAACTCAAGGTTCACACTGAAGTTGCACATAAAACAAAAAGAAACCCGTGCCTAGGAAACATCCAGAGATTCTGATTAATTAGCATACTTTAGGAGTTATCTGTGACTTCTCCGGTCTTATATTTGAAAGCAAATCCTGATGCCATTTCCCCGCAGAATGGCAGCCTTATCATTGTAATTCTTTACAAGTTTCTTGATGATATCTTCTCACCCTACTTTTATTGGATACAGAGCACTATAGGTTGGTCAAGTTTCAGGTTCCCTTATGTCCATATCAGCTGGCATTGACATAAATTGGTAGAGCAGGAAAATGTCAAGGAAGTGTCTTTGAAACAGTACTGTCCCAGAAATTTGTGCTTTCTAGGATGCTGGACCAAGGAGTAACGGTCCTAAACAAAGGCTGCTGTTAGTGGGGAGCAAGGCAAACAGCATCTGTCTGTCCAGGAAAATAGCCCTGATTTGTGACAGCTTTGTATAGCAGAAGTAACACGTGAAGGGCACAGCTTAGGATACAGTTAGCCTCTTTTTGCATAGAGTATTTGTGGATGAAGAAATCTGACTGTCCAGGCTGCTGTTAAACAGACAACTCTTCTAAGCAGATGAAACTGGTTACTTAACCCAGAGGTCAGTGTTTCTAACTCCCAAATTTTTGCAGCATTTCACTTTATGTGACTTTGCTTTTGTCTGTGATCTCTGTAAATTCTGTCACTTGAAATAATCTCCCTGGAGTCTCCCCGTCATTCCTCTTGTCACATTTCCCTGCAGAGTGTTGGTTTCCAGCAGAACTGTGAGGCAATATCTAGGGTATACAAGGGTGACAGCCATGGAGGGCTTTTGTAGTGGCACTAAATGCTGTGCCTTTTCCTAGGAAACACGAGAAATAGGGACTGTAGTGTTATGCATTTCTGAAAAGACATTTTCTATGTATTTTACGTGCACTTGAGGTAGATGATAAGGGGTCTTCCAAGTCTTCAAGTGGATGTGAGCAGGATATCAGAACATGCTGTCTTGATAGCATCATTTTACTTGGCCCTCCCCTGCTCAGAGCCTTGATGCTGTTAGTCTCGAAAGCTTTTATAGCAGTGAAACTGGGAGCTCTTTTCAGATTGAGTCTTATCAGTGCTAGTAGAAAAGAGGTGACATTTAGCGTTAGAGGCAGGCAGAAGAAATATTTATTTGGCACGTTGATTTCAAATAAATGATGGATGCTATAATCTACTCATTGGATTGGAATGTTAGAATGAAGCTCCAGAGAACACAGAATTATCTGGCTACTGAGGCAATAAAAGGGCATACATAATTGATTTATCATATGTTTCTGCAACTTTTTCCAAGGTTTTCACCTCCACGTACAGGATGTGTGTTTATTATCATTTATGATAGTTCACATAGGTACAATTGATGCATACAAATATGTACCCAAAAGCGTATATACAAAGCACCACAAATGTACTACGGAAAGAAAGGAAGAATATCAAAATGTTAGTGATAAATGTAGCATTGTGTATGCAATTTACTTGTTGGGGAATAGGTCAGTGGGTGTGTTGTGAAGTCATATGTCTTGAACTGGGAAATGAAAAGCTTTCCCTGATCTGCCGTGGTCTAAATGCAGTAGCCTGTGAGTGTTTTCTTTCTTCTGTATTCATGTTCAGAGAACATCTTGTACAATATTTTGATGTCCTAATTTATGACCTATATTAATAACAGCCATCATCATTTTAATGTACTAATTAGAATAATTATTGTTGTTACACATTATTATTATTTTTTACCATATTCACCATAAGGAAAAATTTCAGTATTAGGAATCAAGAATTCTATTACTGCCACTCTGATTCATGGTCTGCCAATGTTAATGCTGAAAACCCAAATAGTGAGATATTAATAATGGAATTATTTCAATTCATCATTTAGGTACAGCATTAAGAGCAGTTTCTGACTTTCAGTGTGTTCACAGTTTTTTAGATTTTGTCACCTCCTTTGCACAATTTCATAGTTGGATGAATGTAAAAGTTTTAGTCCCTTTCTTTATAATATTAGGATTAAATGTGATTTCTCATTTTCTGACGATGTTTAGGGTCAGTATTTCCTTTGAATGGGAGAGACTCTTAATTACAAGAGATGCTTCACTATGAGCATAAACAATAATCTGATCATAATCACGGCAACATACTGTTTGGGTGCATGAGATCAGATTAAGGGCTCCACAGTGCTTAGTGGTCCCTTTTAGTTATTATAGTAGTCTTAGAATTAATTAGTAAATACTGTAAGAAATCTCTAAAATATTGAAATTAATTCCTTAGTCATCTCTTTCAAATACCAGCATTTCTATTAAGAACAATGGAGAATGCATTTTCTAAAAAGATAAATATCTCTCAGTTAAGTCTAAATTGTTTGATGCTTGCTTGAGTGGGATATTTAGTCAGCATGTATTCCTTCCATTTCTACACTACATTAGCAACATATTTTCTAAAATTCTTGTTTTTAAACCCCATACAATTTCTGGCCAGATAAGCCAGAGTGATGTATACCAGGATGCCCTACATGGTAAGCCCAGTGCTTTTCAGAGGGATCATATTCAGAATTTTGAAAACACAGATTTACTCTTCAAGTGCTTGGCACTGATCTGTTTCATTCAGCAGAAACATCCAGGCTTTCCAGACGTACTGCAGTGTAGCAGCTCAAATGGGCTTGCCAGATGTCCTCAAATCCCAGATAAATGGTAAGTGTTCTTGAATTGTGCCACCCATGTTAGCACTCTGAGCAGGAAGAGGAAACATTCCAAGAGAAAAGAGTCACAAAACCTCTGAAAAAATATCATGCACTGAATGATCTGAAATGTTCATTCTGTGCCTTTCTCTTTAGGTTGTGTGAGGTTCTGCTGGGTGGACTATGTGGAACATTTTTGCTTAAAATATATGCAGTACTGGGAAAGGTTCCTGTTTATCTAGGAAAACAAATATGGTTGCTTATTAGAGGTAATGACTGAAGGAATTCACCAACATGAAGGCTGTTAGACTATTGTCAAGATAATTCAGCAGAAGTCCCTGAAGTCATGCTTTCTTAGCTTTGGATGTTCAACCTTTTTAATACAGTGAACAAATGGTTGGCACCATTGGTGGCAAAAAAGCACTTCAATTCAGCAGTCTTTATGTGCTATGCAGTACATCTGACTGGAGATTGATTTTTGCAGTGGTTATGATAGTGGGAACTGCTCTTAAATGTTTCCACTCATGGTGCATTCTTTGATGTCAGAGTTCCTAAAAAAATCCAAATTCCTTTTTTCCGTTATAGAAACTGAATTCAGGAAAGGACAAGCTGTGATTATTCTGCGTAACCAAATTTAGACCAATTTTATCTGCTCACCAAAACAATTCATACTGATAATATATTTTATTTGCCTAACTGACAGAGTACAAGATCCTGCAACCACAGCAGCAGGAACATTATGCCACGTTTTGTTATTTCTGACCTATGGCTGCACCATTACTTGGAAACTCTGGTAAGGCAGTTGCTACCCTGATGTTCTTTTAAGAAGACCCTTGTGCCTGAATTGATGGGGTCTTCAAAAATCAGATTTTTGATGATTTCATGGATATAACCTGGATTTTTGTTTAAGGAAATACCTCAGTATGCACTTTAAGAACAAATATATGCAATTCTCAAACTAAGCTTTCAGTGAGCTCTGGAGTTTGGCTCATTGAAATAATTATACTAACCAGCTAGGAAAAAAAACATCACACAGTGTTCTGAGCCTACTGCTTTCATGAGATATTCAGCCTTGTCAGATTTTCCATGAAATGTTCCGAAAACCATGTCTGAATTTGTGCCATATGTATGGCATCTGTGATGGTGCTCTGCATGTCTTTCATGTATCTTCATGTGGACAGCTAGTACTTGGCTTTGGAAATGAATGATAGTTTTTGTGTGAGTAACCTTTAGTGTGTGTGTTCCGTATAACTTCTTCCATTTTATTCTCCTTTATTTCTTTCCAGCCTTATGTTACATGTTTTATTCATATAATGGGATTTCTCTTTGTCCTCTTCTTCACTTAATAGATATAAACTAGCTTTTTCAATTTTAAAAAGATCAGAGAAAATTATGGACAAAACCTGCATACAGATGTCTCAATTAATGAGTCTCTTAACTAAAGCATGTGGAAATCTTGAAGAACATACAGTGATTTTTCAAAGCCCATTTTCAGAGTCTTTCAGCGTGCAAACATAGCGAGCTCTTTGAAATGGAGTCTTTTGACTGGATGCTTGTGTATGTGTCAAATAGAGTGGGTCTGTGACCCAAGGGTTGGAGTTTGCAGTAACAGTAATGGAAATGATGATGATAATAGGTAGGCTATTTCCTTATGTTAACAGAGCTTTGCGGATCCCACTGAGACACTGTGGTGGGACGTCAGAATATGTAAAAACAGGCATGGTGAAAATACTTGCAGGCTGATATTAAAAAAGCATGGAAGCAGGGAACAAGGGAATGATGAGCAGCCTTCACTGTGAAAGAAAACAAAACCTTACTTTGCAAGGAGGGTGTAATGGATGGAGTAGTAAATTCAGACCACCACACAAAATAGGTGTGGAACTGTTAATACTGCCCAGGATGAACAGACATACCATGTCTATGGGCAGGCTGGGAGGGCAACCCTGTCCAGGGAATGTCAGGGAGGGGTCGTTTAAAGCAAAACAAACCTAGCAGGAAGGTAACAGCACAGAAGCTGTGCTCGTGGGCTGCTACAGAGTGAAGCAGTCAATGGCATGGGAGTTTGAGTGGAAAGCAAAAGTGATACCAATTTTATATCCCTGGGATAAATTGATAGAGTTGAAATGCCCATGATGTTGGGGAAAAGTTATTTGAAAAATTAATTAGTTTAATTTTGCCTCAGTTCTACCTCTCCTGCACCTCTACCCCTCCTGCACCTCTACCTCCCACGCACCTCTAGTGCATGAGAAAACAATTCATTATATTTCTTTGATGTCTTATTTCTGATTATACTTTAACAGGACAGG
>JAOWBP010004313.1:5444450-5475580 GCA_028571105.1 Tragopan temminckii | reverse complement strand
GCACCTCTAGTGCATGAGAAAACAATTCATTATATTTCTTTGATGTCTTATTTCTGATTATACTTTAACAGGACAGGCTATTTTTTTTAAATCTAGTATAAGATGTATAACATAAACTGTGTACTTTTTTTTTTCTGAATTTGATAATCTGGATATTGAAACTAGGGAAACTGATCTTCAGATTCTTGCCTTGCTTTTCTGTTTCAATCACATGGATTGTAAGGTCTTACCTTGCCTCTTCCTGAGTTACGAATCAAAGGACAGTAAAAAAAGATGAGCACTTTGACAGTGTGTGTGAGATGGCGATTAACAGTGATAAAATAGATGCCTTGTCACGTGAATGATCAATCTGTGTTTGGATATTAAGGCACTTTCTTGTGGAAAACCTCTGAAATAGGTAAACTGATGATAAAATCCTGAAGAAAAAAAAGAAAAAAAGAATTGCAAAATTGTAGCATCTCATAATTGTCTGTAAAGAAGGCTTTTTATGTGCAATTTCACTACTGCTCAATAGGTTTGTAGAACATATTTGATTTAGTTGTGCTATTTTCAAATTGTGTTATCTGACAAACTGAGTACAGAATGCATAATTAGATCATACTACTGTAGTTATGATAATGAATGCTGCATTTGCAAGACTTGAAGCCTCACATTAGGCAGATACTTAATTTTTTATTGCTGTTTCTGACAGGTAACATTTTTTATCCCGAACATAAATCTGTCAGGAATTCTATTTGTACTAAAGGCTTCTGTGTAGTAAATTACAATTTTGATTTTTAACTGACAAATCAGCACAAGCATTTTATTTTGTAAGCAAAATAGTTTTAAATAAATTCTTTGCAATTACCATTGCCTTATTGTATGACTTCATAAACAGTATAAAGCAGGCTTTAGAACACTTAAAATAATGATATTTATCAAAATGTTATATATTCCACAAACAAAAATCTTCTGAAATACAAACCTCTCACTTTTAAGAGTTGTTGGCAATTGATAGAATGTAAATGAGTGAAAGCACAAAAGTTGTGTTTTGGGAGTATTTTCATTCAGGTTAATTTTACTGGGTAATAAAGAAGGAGAAAATAAGTCATAGAGAGAAGAATAAAAATAATCCATTGAGAAAGCCTGAAGACGATACTGAATTTTCACATCTAAAAGTAAACGTGAAGGATTCTGTCTCTGCAGGAGTTGCTCTGTATCTTCCAACTGCTGTCACTATACCATAATCTTAAATAGTTCTTGTTCCTTGCTAAGCAGTTGTTCATAAAGCCCACGTGCTGCTGCTCACATGCTCCCTCATGGGAGCTGGCCTTCTGGCCTGGTTTATTGAAGGAGGAGAATATCCTGGGCATGCGTGTGTATGATACTGAACAAATGGATTCACATGGCAAAATTGCTTTCCTAGGGAAATAGAAAATAATCTGCCTTGGCATCAGAACTCATCTTCTGTTTATCATTAACAGTATGAACGTAGTGAAATGAAATTACTTTCAGGCGTGATGCAGGAGCAGTTTTTAAATGCGAGGGTACTCTGGGTGTGGATTCAGTGCTTCTAATCTCTCTGGTTGTTCTGGTTTCCAAAAAAATGTGAAAGAGCACTGAGATGTTTGGACAGTCCCTTCGGCTTCGATAGTCTCAGGCTGCATTTATCCCAGGAAGACAATTTATAGCAGGGGAAAATAATTTGTCTCTGGTGCAATTCTGTGTTTTGATTTCACGATACTTGGATCCTCTGTAGGCTTAATATTCAGGGACATGAGTGAATGCACGTTACATTTACTGGAGAGACTTCTGTTGATTTAATGCGGGCTTTGGATTGGGCCCTGAGAGTGCAGCAAATGAGAGCCATAATAGGCCTTTCTTCCTTTAAGATACTCTAGAATGCACAGAAATACACACTGGGGAGCCTGGAGAGTACACAGATAGGTGTGTGGAATAGAGGCTTATCTACAGATAAGCTCAAGAAGAGGAAGATTATATTTATCATAAAGCAGTTGGGAAAAGCTGTGTGCCTGTTAAGCAGACACTATATCTTCTCCTTTATCTATAGAAGCGATAGCTGGAGAAAAACTGATGTGCCCTTGTCTGTGAAGCCTGTTTTGCTGCCTCGGAATGGAAAGTCTCCAAAACCTGTGAATCAGTGACACCAAAGTGGTCATTAACTTTATAGACTAAATCACCTTCATTAAGTTTCATTTGGCCAAATTAAAGGTCTTTTTATCTTTTTCAAGCATTGCTTTAAAAAGAAACAATTAACATTACTACTCTGGGGCCCTAAGCACAGAGCACAGATACTGCAGTCCCAGAGATTGGATGCTGTCAAAATTTACTGCCTGTATCATCTGAAACATTAATATTTTATTTGAAATACTTTGGATAAGGCCTTCTTCTCACGGTGTGGTAGAACTTAATGAACATGCTTTCCTAAATAATTTTATGTCATTTGGTGCTTTAGTGAAAAGATGAGGGCACTTAATTTTCAGATGCATCAAGCAAATGTGTAGTGCCAATTATTTAAATTGTTCTTTGAATCACTCATACCATATCTCTGCAGTTAATTAACTTTCACACCTGTCTTCTGTTAGAGAATCCCCCCTATTTATTTCTTGTCTTTACAATTCTGCTTTGTGCATTGTTCCTTCCAATACTGTGTTTGCTGTAAATTTGACAAAGATGAAAAACCATGATGACTGCAGATGGACAACGATGACGACTGCAGGTGGCAAATGGGGGTTGGAAGCATAATGGGAACAATTTCAAGGACTATTCAGCCATTATTTGAAGGAAACATTTAGATACCAGTGTGGAGTATGACAGTTTCGGCCTACTAGATGAAAAATAAGGAATTTTGTTTGTGGCTGATGAGGGCTATTCAAATAACACCTTGCTGTGTGCACTCAATGTCAAAATGATGAGGAACTAGGAGCTCGTAGGGACTAGGAGTCTGTGAAAGAAGTGAGTCCCACTCTGCTAGAGAACTCATGCAGGAACCAGCCTTGGAGCCAAAAGGGAGGGACTGTTACAGGTTTAATAGAAGTAGGAATAGATCTTTCAATTTTATTTAATAAGATTGCTGTCCTTTAAAGTACTCTGGGATGAGGGGATCTGTTTTGTGTCTGACTCTGGAGGTGGTTGGAAAGCCCCTCTCTGGGTGCTAGGGAAGGCTGAAGCCAAAGGAATAGAGATATGCACTGGGGATCCTCAGGAAGAAAAAAAAACAACTTGTGGGAGGTGATGGCCAGCCCTTCTGATCACTGCTTCTTACCAGGCTCAGTTACTTTCTGCTAAAAGTTGCAGAGAAAAACGTGGACCAACAAAACTGCGACAGAACTGAATTGTGGTTCACAGAGGAAAACTATTTATTTGCTTGCCTAATGCCAAGACATTGTCAAAAGTAGAAGTACAGGTGAATTAAGAAGTATTCAGAAAAGCTTTGGCTGTATTTTTCAAGCTTGTATAGACATGCTGTTCACTGTTATCAAACATTTCAATTGTGAAGTTTTTAGATATCATATGCTTAATTATAATATTCAGATTTTAGTCTCTGTATAGAAACTGTTCTTGCCAGCAGGTAGGTAATTATGTACTGAAAGCAAAAAACCAGAATGTGTCGTACTTGAAATTCAGGGTTTGGTTTGTGGTCTATGTCCATATTGAGAAATTGGGCCAAGAATTAAGAATTTCACTTGTCTATTTGATCTTAAGAAATCTTCAGGAACTGTAGGTTGGACTTCTTTCCAAGATGTATTTTTCAGGAAATATTTGGCATTTCCAGTTTTTGATCTAATTAAAAGCTCATGAGGTATATTAAAAATATCACTGCTTAATTGACATTCTAATATTTTAAAATCTGTCTTTCCTCTGCTGCACATGTTCAATAAAGCCTTATTGCTTTGTTCCTCAGCAGAGATTCTGCATGACACAGAGTGTGTGTGACTAATTTGGTTGTGCTATTTTCTGTGTGGATCTAGCTAAGTGCTTATCATAAGGTTTTCCTGTTCAAAAGAGTGTCCTTCTTCTACGATAATTCCCTATTTTTAATTTCAGCTTCTGTTGTTTTCTGTACATGTAGCCAAGGAAATGGTATCAGCCAGCTTATTTCTTTCTCCTTTGCCTTTGGAATCACTAAATTAAAATAGAGTTTAGTGCTGTATTTTTTAACTAAGAACCTTTGTGCAAGCTGACAGTTGAAACATTATTTTTCTATTTTAATTTTTTACAATTCTCTGAAATGGCTGCAGGCTTTGGAGTGCTGCACCTGTGAGAGTGCAATTATGTCATATTGAGCTAAGGACCACCGGTGGAATTGCTTGAAGCATTATTTAGTAGTCTTGCAGGCTCTGAGCCTTGAACACTTCAAGATGTAATACGAGTAATCCTGTGCTATTTCCCACTTTATCTAGGTGCAGCATTATTATAACTGCAGCATTCTCATTATAATTGTGCTAATGGGGAGGGGGGAAGGAGGGAGAAGAATGAGAAAGATAAATGGCAGGAAGAAACTCCCTTTCCCAGCAGGGAAAAAGAGAAAAACAATTTTTATGATCTCATTCTTGGTGTTGGTGAAAGACTGCTTAGCTGAGGACAGAGGATACTTTCCCCAAAAGCAAAACAACATCAGTCTCATGGGTACTCCTCAGGGAGTCCACTTTCTGTGCACATCCCCTTCTCACGTGTTCTTCCTTTGTTCTGCTTGCACTACTGGCATGAATAGTGGGAGAGAATGGTGACCAAAGGTGTAAATGTACCAAAAAAAAAGATCTGCACAAGGTTTGGAGGGCATGAGGCAGCACCGACACAGGCCTGTGAGCTGGAGACCGCAGCTCATTAAGAGAAGGTAGCAGAATCCCTTAGCAATTGGGAAGATGGTCAGTTTTATTGCATGAGGTCCTTCTTGCACACTTAACCCCTCATTTGGAAGGAATTATGCAGTTTGTCATATCAGTGTTCAGATGTTGTTGACCCCTCTTATGAAGCACTGAAGGATGTGTAAGCTGAAAAGCCCTCTTTCCAAGCCATTTGCAATTTGGCTACTACAGCTACTTCTTCCTCAATTGGGCATTTCCTTGGCTCTCAGTAACAGTTTAGAACCAGAACCTGTTCCAGTTCCAGCTGTGTTAAGCAAGCTTAATAGCTTTTTTTTTTTTTTTTTTTTTTTAAATGCTGTTGAGAAGGACTGCTTCTGGTGGCTTATATTCTCAGATAACTGTTGATTATTTTCTTGTCATTTTCAGTTCACTGGCTGAGGAAAAATGGCTCTAATAAACAGTGTCAACTGTTGGTCTGGCAATAAATCCCTCTCAGCTAGGGGCCTTGCACAATGCAGCCTCCTCAACAAACCCACGGTGCCGCACAGACACACGTCCTTGTTTTTCACCAGTGAGGTAGGTAAGTGCTGGAGTCTTGTGCAACACCTTCTCACCCTTTCTGTCTTTGAAGGTTTCTCTTTCTGTTCGCTTTATTAAGTCCTGCTCTCTTGGGTCTTAATCCAGCAAGTTGGTTTGATGTCGGGTAGATTGAGTGTTCGAACAGATCACAAAGAACAATCAAAAAGCAGAGGGCAGGTAGATAGAGGAGGAAATGTAGTTATTTCCTGGGAGCTCCATTGGTTATGTACACCCATCATATGGGTAATTCATAAAAGAAAACTCTCTGTGGGTGTAATCTGAGGTAGAAAAAAAAAAATAAAGGTACAATTGAACACATACAACTCTGTTAGCAAAGAGTGCCTTCAGGCAGCTCAGCTTTTTAATCTTGATTTTATTCATTAAACAGAATGTAAATAATGTATCAGCAAGCTTAGAAGGATAGAAAGGCAAAAAAAAAAACTCAGTTACCTGCATCTTTTATGTGTTGCTGAGGAACTAATTTGTTCAGCTAACCGAAATGGTGCAGAGGTGAAGAGAACCTGGGCATTGTTTTGGATATTATTTCTGAAAAATACTGTTTGACTTCTAGATATCAGAATTGGAGGAGGGATGGAAGAACATTATGCTCACAGAAAATACTAACTTTTCACCCAGTGTTGTGAATCCCTGTGATTTTTCATTAAGATGCAACCTTAGTTAAGTGGAGAAGTATCTAGATAAATCTTCAGTTACAAGAGTCTGATTAAGTTATAATTAAATTTGATAAATTCATGAAAATATGTTGCTGTGGTTTGCATTTGCTGTCAAAGTGTAGGTCATACAGAAATCTGTGAAATGTGATTGAATAGCATCAAACTCATCTCACTAAGCATCAAACTTAAAGTGAATGAAATATAAACAAGCAAGAAAAATTGTGAATTGCATTTAGGGAATGAAAAACCTCTGGGGAATGTCCTGCTGTAAATAGGAGTAATGTTGGATGCAACACAAAGTTATGTGGCTAAGAATATTACAGATTGAGGTTATTGCTATGTTGTTAGGCCCTAACTTGGCAGCATTACTCATGGATATTCTGCTGCTGCCTAAAGTTCTGAGTAATAAGAGAGATAGGACAGAGGAATGACTAAGCAGCCTTCTTTCCCACAGAGATTTGACTGTCTAGATAATTGGCTGACAATCTGATTTATGAATAAAGTTTTCTCAATCTCAATGGCAACTTAATTCTTGTCCAAATGGCCAATATCTGGCTAGGGGCTAGTAGGCTGACATTGATTGTTTTGCAGGGGAACCTGCAGCAGACCAACACGTTTCTGCTGTAGCCCAAACTAGTCCTGACTGGAGTTTGCCTGATGGCTAATAAGTGATTGTTGGTAATTTCAGAGAAGCTCCTTCTGCTAAGACATAAAAATGAGAGGATGGAAAGTGGAAACTCTACAGTAATCCTGTCATAAGACTAATGATGACATGGTGTAGATGAAATGTCTTGAACCTGAGTCACTTAGATACTGTGTTTAGCCTAATTTGTTTTGTGTTTTTTTTTTTTCTTTCTGAAATTGTGATTCATATGAAGCCATTTGGCACTTTTAAAGACGTTACCATATGAACCCAAGAGTCCGTGGTCAAGAGCCTTCATATAACAAATTCTGAGAATAGGAAAATATAAGTGCTTTTCTAAGTAACCATTTTTTATTCTTCCCCATGAATAGCTTCTATATATATATATATATGTATATATACACACCATTCCCTAAACCCTATAGGTGTATCTCTATAGAAACACAGGAACTTTTGGCCCTGTGGATGAAAACAGTCTTGGGCGTGGGTGAGGACTTATGCCCCACCATATTACAAAGAAGGGATAAATCTCAACTGAATGGCTGCTTTAGGCTCTGAACAGAAGAAAAGAGGTTGGAATCTCTGTGTCTTGGCACTACAGAAACCTCTTTTGTGCTACAGCTGAAATAAGTGATGATTGGTATCGTACATATCAGGGTTATTGGTAGCAGATTGCTGCAGGAAGCCTGAGAAAATGAATACTGAAGCTTTAGCAACCAGGTATAAGTAATAAAAGTATCTGCTTTCATTAAAAACAAAAACAAAAAACAAAACAAAACAACAACAAAAAAAACCCAACCCACTATATAAATCAACACGTGAGAAATGTAGAAATACACTGCTGGAATACCAGCACATTCTAACAGCAGCAGTGGCCTCTTGAACAGCAGCACTAAGGCTCTCTCTTTTCAACTATGGAACTAATTAGCTGTTGCTACTTCCAATTTTTAACCTTGGTCTATTGCTTCATTTCATTTTTATTCTGTCTTTAATCGTTGCATGTCCATCTCGGCTTTATGTGGCATCCAGGCTTAAAATCCTGTGAATGAGTGAAAGAGCAGACAGGAATGCCTCCAAGCTGAGCATACCCTGTGTGAAGGTTGTTTTCTATGGAATCACTGTGGACACCCAACAGAGACAATTAGAATATATCTACTCCAAAATACCCTCTGGTATAGCGTTGTCGACTAGCTAATTAGAGGCACTTTTACAGCCCGTGGAGATCATGAAACTCCACTGCCATCTCAGTAGAAGGGCACACAAAAAGGGCCAGAAAATACTTTGTTGCTTAACATAGGAAGGCTGAAATCTGGCAGTGGACTTGCTCTCTTTCAAGGCTAGACCCTTCACTTGTTCACACTGATGGCTCATCTGGTTCGTGGGCTTTGCTGTCCATTATGGCCCTCATTATCTTCTGTTGCATTTCTACTGCAAGGGTGCCTTAAAGAGAAATTTAAGTACTGAACTCCTTGATCCTGTCTGTCAGCATATACTTCTGTACCACTAGTGTGTTCCTGTGGATCTCTATGCTTTTTCAATCACCTCCTCCATATGGTTTGTGTGTGAGCTTTGAAGTATTTCTTCTGCTTTATTCTTCTCTCAATATATGAAATTCATAAACAAAATTAGAGATGGTTATACAGGTATAATGTACGTTTAGCAGATAGTAATGCAGAACAGTGCTTGAGATGCGAAGTTACTACCAAAGCCTGTTTTTGAAGTTATCAGCTGGAATTCAGTCAATCAACAAAGTACTCATTGTAGGAGAGAGTTTAAGCTGATGCGGACTCCTTAGCACATGATTAAAAGGAGCAGCATGTGTATAAGGCTGCAGATCTGGGGCTGTTTTTTGTTGGGTACCTCAGCACCATGTGCCCCTGGGCACTACTGCATAGCTGTTTAAGCTGACTCCAGCAGTATCAGGGCCACTTCTTAGGCTGGGAGTGCTGCTGCCTGTATCCCAACTATGAAATATAGAATTAGGTCCTGAAAATATTAACAGATACATGTTAATAAGAAGAGGTGGTAGGGGCTGAAAGCATGTCTTTCCCACCGGCTTCCTTAAGTATTACAAAATGTATGTCTGGAGAGGAAGCACAGGGACTCTTTCAATAAATCTGGATTGGCCCTTGGCCAGGAGAAGTTATCATTGAGCTCAAGGATCTGTGCTTCTCCTGAGGAAATAAAAAAGCCTCATACTCTCATATTTCTAGCTGCACAGTTTACATTAAATTAAAATATGTTTTATCCGTTTAGCAGTCTGAATAATAAAAGCTGTATACAGCTGCACTAACACTGTGCTGTGCATTCTAATGACAAGCTTGTGACTAAAGCAGAATTGCAACTGCAGTTCAGATGTTTCTTAATTTATCCCAAATATTTTATTAGGTCTTTTTTAAAGTATGTATGCCAGAGAGGGAGGGGAAAAGAAGAGTAAATAGCATTTAAGATTTTAATAATTCTTTGTTAAAGAGATTTAATGTAAGGGAAATATGGAAATTGTATGTTTTCAGACTGACGAGTGTAATCATTTTGGCAAAACATGATTCAAATAACGGTCTAAATATTTGGAGTGTCTTCTAATAAAAATATACTCAACCTGTTTTTCCCACTCCGATTAATTTGAAAGCAAAAATGACATCCAGTTCAAAGGAAGTCATTAAATCAGAAAGGACCACATTGTTCTCTCCTGGAAATCATGATTTAGTATTCAGCCTATAGTCTTAAACGTTTGTGTGTTTTGCCAGCTGTTTTGCGGCTTGAGGCACTTTGAATATATTCAACAAAATGGCAATAAGACTTGGGCAAAGTAAGATTCATTAGTGGAAACAACAGAATAAAGTAGACAAGTAAGACAAAAAAAGGAAGGAAAAAGGAAAATGGCAAACTCCCTTCATCACAGTTTTTTCCCTATTGTGAAAGGTGTGTATGTGTGTAAACTGGAGAGGCATTCTATATGCAAGGGAAAGCCTGTAGTGTAAGAACTGGTAGTTACATATGGCTTACTCTCCTTTTAATGGTCTGTGGGAAGAGACTGGCAACTTTTCCTCACAGATACAATAAAAATAGGTAACTAAGAACGCAAAGAGGATTACTGGCTTTAAAAAATATCAGCTGCCTACAATATTAGAAACATAACAAAGCTTTAGGCCACCGCCATTGTTTATGGAAGCAGTGGATGAACTGGGAGGAGCAGTGCTGGGATGTGCCACACGTTGTGATATGTCGTGTTCAAACAGAGCTTTGACAAGCAAGGACTTATTAGCATCTGAGCTCTCTACCTGTGGTTCAGTATGCATGTGACTTTTGGCTGTCTGGTTCTAACACTCCTCTATAGTTTGTGAAGTGCTGCATGTGGATATGCGAAGTGTTCTGAATAAAAGAAAAATTGCATATTTGTCAGAAAATGCAGAATATTGGATCAGAATTCTTCAGAACACCATTAAATAAGTATACTACAAAGGTTACACGGTAAAACACGCTGCCATGTATCTGTAGAAGCCTATTCCTCTCTTCAAATGTAGAGTTCAGATTTCATCCCGTGAAAAGTTTAGGTTTGTTTCACTGATTTAGCCTCGAAACCTGAGTGATCTCTTTAAACTAAATAGCAGTTCTATTTACAACATGTCAAAACTTTTCATCTCTCTTTACATGCAGAGTACTCCTGCACACACACGCACCAGTGTTTCCACTAGCATCTACTTGCCTTTCTGAGAGCTGCTGAAATGAACCAGATGCCTGAGAGTTGTGCTCACCATGACAAATGCCTCACATGCACCCGTAAGTGAGGAGTGAAAAAGAATACCTGCTTAGCTGGCTGCGTTTTTCTCTCGTTTCCAGTGCAGTGGGATCTATGTGTAAGACTACATTTGAAGACAACTCCCAGTGCGCTGGAAAGACAGAGCAACACATCTAGATGGTTTCATTATGAAGGTAAAATGAAAAAAAATGTACTGAAGACGGAAAATATTAACTTTTCAGCACTTGCCTTTATCAAGGCAGAAGGCCACTCACAAGTCAGGAAAGCCCTTTGGATTCTGACACTGCCAGCCATCGGATGTCACTGTTGCACTGCTCAACTCCCACGGAAAAAACATTTCTTTAGTAAAAAATTCTCTATCTTAAGGAAGGCAAAATAAAGATAAATAGGTAAGAATTAGGGGGAGTTGGGTAGGGTTCTGAGTGAGATTCATCTCTGTGTGTAAATTGAAGCCAGTACCTTAAAGAAGATTGAAACAAGATAGGCATTTTTTTTCTTTCACCTGTGTCGAAGGAGGCAGAGTCCATCAGGGCATGGAGGCGAGGAGCTGCCTCGGTCTAATGAAGGAAGGAGATGAATGCCTCAGTGACAGATCCTGGCACGATTCTTTTTAATTCTGATGGATGTATGAGAGACCAAAGCACAAAATGTTTTAAGAAAGAGAGCAAAGAGGGAGTAGATCATGTAGAATACTTCTTTCTTAACCTGGGATGGGGGCACTTTCTCTTCAAAACAGAAGCATTTCATCACGCCTGAGTTTCCTTCACATCAGTGAAAACTGATCAGTAATCAGGAGCTTACTGCATTCTTTCTCTATTTGTGATGGTTGTACATTTATGTTCATCAGCTCTAATTAGTGTATTGTTAACATAATAGAATTTGTCTAATAACTTTTATCAAGGTAGTATATGTTTGTAAGTGTTGTGTTTGTGAGCAGTAAGTATTGTAGATCTATTAAGGGAACAACAGGTTCCCTAGTGCTATTATATGTGTGTATATAAGATACACAGGAAGATCAGTTGCAAAACTCAGCTATTTTTGAAAAGGACTGTGGATGGTCGTCTTTTGTTGCTATATTTTGAGTCTGAAATTATAAATATTTCTTAGGTTATATTGATCTCTAATTGCCTGCACAAAAAGTTGATAATAATTGAGAAAAGTGAAGGGATGTCAGAAAAGGTCAGCAGAAATTATTGATGAAAACCATCATGAAAGATTGATTAAGAGCTGGATAAATAAAAGCAATTTGCCAAAATGATGATAAAACATGCATGTATTAAATATCTGAGAACAATGAAGGATAACTCATTTCAGAAAATTTTACCGCTTACTATACATAGGGATAACAATAACAAGCGTGCAATTAAACAACAAAAAAATAAAACTGAATAAAAAGAGATTTACCAAAGTAATGAGTAAACTATTCTAGACAGTAGAAGAGACTTGAAGGAGAAGGTCAGATAAATAGCTTTTAAAATGGAGAATGACACAAAAACTGAGTGTGGTACAAAAGCTGGCATTAACAGAGAGATTAACTGAACAGAATTCTTGTCATTCTTCATTTTGAGGACAGTGTGATGTTCTAAACCTTTTGCACTTTTGCACTCTGCTAATTTTCATTCTACTTTCATTGCAACACATTGTCTTTCCTGAAAGAAGAGCAAGACTGAAGGTAGCTGATCTCACTAACATCTCCAAAAGTAGGCTTGTTGCTGGCAATACGATTACAGTAGAAGGCATTCAGAGAACTCAACTGGGAAATCTTTAATAGGAAAGAGCCTTTCTAAAAGACAAATTTGAAGCATGGAAAAGAGAGCTCCATAGTAAACCTGGATACTCCACTAGGCTTGGGAGCATTTTTAAAGAAATAAATATCTCAGATCAAAAGAGACAATTCCCTCAGCCATTTTACTACTAGAGATGTGATTTCTATCTGCCACATTCAGAAGCAGATGGGGAAAAACCCAGAGGTGGAAGCAGAACCAGTGCCCACATACATGGCCTCACAAGCAGCTTATGCAAATTATTCTGTATTCTTTCCTTGCCCTGTGTCTCAGTACTTAATTCTTCTCATTTGCAACTATCTGAGAAACAACTAAGATTCTGTCACTGAATGATAAGAAAAGGTGGGGAGTAGCTGGCCAAAAAATTGTTGCTGGCTCTGATCTGTTAGCCCATGTGCTGAAAACGGACATCTTGACACAGTGAAGTACTTCTGACAAGTGTTCCTGTGAACCTGCAGTACAGAAAACTAGAGCTCCTACCTTGCTTTTATTGAAAAGAGAATGAGGCTCAGTAGTCAAAATGAAAACTGTGACTTTAGTTAGCATCTGCCCATGGCTTTGGGTATGTATACGTATGTTCATGTGTTTCTTTTTTGTCCTTTGAGAGATAGAGTACAGCGCTAAAGAGTTTGAGTTTAAAAATCAAAATCTCATACTGTGAGAGCCAACACGACTGTGACAAAATTGGCACTCTGTCACTTGGTAGCCTGTCAAAGCATGCAGAATTTTCCCAAGAGGGAGCTTTACCCAATAATGACAAGTATCAGTGTAGAGTATAAAATGGCATAGTGTGCTGTACACGGCATGGGAGTGTGATGGCAACGGACAGGAGAATTTGGTTGTGAGAACTAGAAGCAGTTCAAATTTCACATCAGATTGGAAATGTTGGCCTTGACTACGTACTATAATGAAAATAATAACTGCCAACAGCATGTTCTCCATACGTAGCTGTTGAGGAGACAAGCCTGAGTTTATTTGTAGGTAATGATTTTTTTGAGCTGACAATCACTGGACAGCATTAAGTTTTGTGTGTTGTTTTTTTTTTCACTTTGAATGTTCTTGTTACAAAAGACTGTTGCTGATCTAAGCTGATACCACTTTTTTTTCCTGACTAGATCTGGAGAATCTTAATCAGCTCTGTGTGCTTAGCTTGTTTTGCTTTCCAGTGTGTTACCAAAAGCTTCCCTCTCCACTAATGTTCAACTGTGTGCTCTGCACTTCCTACACTTTCAGCTACATGCGTTCTTTCAGCATATATATACAGAATTAGTACTGAGACTAGATAGTTTTGTCTTTCATTATAAACACAATTGCTATTAAATGTGTCAAGTAGCCTGTTGCAAATGCTTAGTGTGTATGCAAGTATAAACAAGAGGAATTCCTAGATAAATGTATAATGATTAGGCAGGAACCTTTAACTGAGCCAAAGAAGATTGCAGATGTGCGTTCGTAGGCTCTGATCCAGCAAAGTGCTTAAACACCTGTTTTACTTAAGAACACAAGCAGCCCAATTGAACTTAATGGGACTATTCAGGCTTAAAAATAAGAGCTTAGATTGAATAGTTGGGTTGGAGCCAGGAATATTAACAGGCAGGAGCCACTGTATTTATGAACTGTCTTTGTCTCAGGCAGCAAGTTAGTAAGCAGTATCTGTGTCAGCCAGTAGTGGGATTACTTAGTCTTTGTGGGACCACAGAACTGGAAGAAACAGGAAGGATGAGATTATTGTGTGAAAAGGAATTTAAAAAAAAACCCAAGTTAGAATCAGACACCACATGCTTCAGACTGGAGAAGCTGCCTTTAATGTCGGGGTTTGGCTCAGGTTGATCACTTGATGTAGTAGATTTCCCTGCCATTAGCTATACCTTGAATGGTGTCAAATTAAAACTTTGCATGCCAGAAAGTTATATTTTTATGTGAGCCTGTCTCAGTGCTTCTAGTAGCTGCACTTGAACTTACCTTAATTTGGTAAGTTTAAGGGGAAATTTTTTCCACCCCTGAAAAAATGCCTTTCTAACACAGGACGTAGAAGACACATGAAGCGCTCTCTTTGGGCTAAAACTGCATCTCCACCCCCACTTCTACCAAATGCTCTGTATAGTCTCTTTGGCTGTACTGCGTGCAAAGAAAATGAGGCCAAGAAATAAAAAAAAATGCTGACTCTTCTATCTGAAATCACACCAAGTACTAATAAAAATGCTAGCTCTGCTTTATTTGAAAGCAACTCAACACAGGATCTCTGCTCTGATTTCTTTTATGTGAATCACCCATACCTATTGATAATAAAGTGAAATTCCTTTCCTTACATCCTTATAAATCTAAAGAAAGTTATGCAAATCGAAAAATGCACCTTTGTCAGAATGCTGTCAGGTAGCACCTTTCACTCTGGAGGACTATTTGTAAGCACAGGGAAACATCCAGAAAGTAGTAATAAATTGCTCTGGTACACTGTTCTGGCAGCCGTTAATAAATCAATGTGAAGGGGAGTTCTGAAGGGCAAAATGTTGCTGTCGGTAGGTGTCCAATTTAATTTTGCTCAAAATTAATATTTCGGATATGATAAGTGAGCTGGCAGGAACAGATTTCATGATTAATTCTACAGAGTCAGAAATGCTTTGATGGCACTTTAATAGCAGCCTCACTGATCTGAAAGTCCCTCCAACTGACCGGTGTGCTCAAGTTTCTAAATTATATTATTAAGTCTCTCTTGTTGGTCTGTAAATAATGAAATGTTGCATGCTAAAAGGTAAAGTCTATTTTGCTCCTAGTTCTGCGTGTGTAAACTAGGTCTGGACTTAGCTGAAGTTAACTGGGATATATAGAAGCTTAAAAAATCAAGGACGTGTCAGCCCTTTTGACAGAGCAGCACTAACTTATTCTGTTAGGTGCCTCATTCTTTTGACCCTGACACAGAAGAATTCAAAAATCCTTGCTTTTGTGCTGGAATAAACTGGAGAAATATTTGAAGGTTGATGATGGTCTGATTAAGGTGCATTGAGGAAGCTTTCAAATGTAGAATGACATTAAAAACAAATACACATTTTGTTTCATAGGGAAAATCTTCCATTCCTGCTTCCTGGGGACTTTTGCAAATGCTAATCAGTGAGGACCTGTACTATCTTTGTCCAATGTCATAGCTAACATTTGTATGTACAAAACCATTCTCTTTAATGGAGCTGTCCTCTGTATTGGATATTTCCTGATATGTCAGCTTCTGAAAGAGATTTTTGTATTATCATTTTAGTGATAGAAAAACTGAGTTGCAAAAAGACAAGTTCACATCTAAGTTACACACTGCCCCAAATGCATAATTATTTTACAACCTTTTATTGTTAGTTTTTCATGTAAGCAACGAAATTCTTAAATCTTGAGTCAGGTATGATTCTAGAAATTTGTGAAAATAAAAGGCACTGTGAGTGTTTGATTTTATGTATGCATATTGAAAAACAAGGAGAAGACACGTTTATGCAATACAGATGAAAAATCATGCAGATGCAGAAAATGTATAAGAAAACTGATTAACTTTAGCAATGTAAATTATCCTTATGTTTATGCATTTCTTCAATTTAGAATATTCATTAAAAGGCCTAGAAATGAGACTTGTTGCTAGCTGTTTCATAGGCGGTAGTACTCAACTTGATTAAACTGTACTGTGGGCACAGTGTATGTGTTGAAATTCTGTAGACTCTACAGCTGATGTCATTTGTAGCAAAATGTACACAGGGTGAGTGAAACAAATCCTTATGCTAATTTTGCCATGAAAAGAACAGTTTGGGTGGATTTTATGCCAGCTCATCTCTCCTAAATTTGATGTTTATGCCGGGGACTGGATTCTACCAGGGTCACTATACAGCCAGGAAAGTCAGAAGGTGCCAGTGGGTCAAAGTGTCCTCGCTGGCAAAAGTCCAGTGGAGAGCAGAGTTGTTGGTACGGGTGCTCAGTGCAGTTGGGGGCTCAGCCTTCTTCCCATGGCAGCACCCAAAGATTTGGATGTGCCTGTCCCCACGCATAGTGTTTGCTCATCAAGCTGCATGCAGAAGATGATTAATAAGCAGTTGGCTACTGTAAGTGGGGACAGAAAGGCGTACTCATACGTCTCTGCTCTAGTAGTGCTTTCCTTGCACCACGGCACCAGTTCAGGGTTTCAGCCATTAGACTGAACAGGAGCTCACACTGTGAGCAGTTCCATACTGGAACCCATGCACTGGACCTTGGTGATACCCCAGGGTGTGCACTAAACATTCCTAGACTTTCCAGAAAGATATTTCTTGCACCAGGTGCATTTCTTCAGGCTTTTTCTGCTCATACCTGAGCCCAGCTTCACCAGAGACTCACTGGTTCAGCCATTCTGCATTGCAAATGCACGGAAGACTGCCACTTTCTCTCGTGTCAGAAAGCCATTAAGAAAGAACAATATAAAACAGGCATTGTTCAACATCCAAACTCCAGCTGTCAGTCATGGAAGAAGCATCATTAATTTCTGAGGGGCTTTCTTATATATCTAGATCAGTAAATGAAAAGGTGAAAATGAAAAATAAATTCTCATATATAAATGGAACACTTGGATTATAAACTAGCCGTAATGCTCTGTTTCTGTGGCAACACAGAGGGACTGAAGGCTCTTACAGGAGCATTTCTCTGACTCATTCCTGGAAATTAATGCAGTCTTTTAATTTGAGGCTGTTGGTTTGGCAAAAGAACTTCAGAAGCAGCACTTTGATGTCTCTTTGTAGCTGAGGAAAAGCCTTTAATTAGGTCACCTAAACTTCATTTTCTTTCAAACTGTTCACTTTCACAATTCCTTTTTCCTTTCTTTCCTTTGATGTGTCAAAATATATGCCAGTGTTACTTAAGTTTATTTATTATGCACTGGCATTAAACCTTTGCTATTAACATTTATTTATATGCTTGAAAATTGATTAATTAATTAAGTGTGGAAGGAGAATTATTCATTCATGTTTCATTTAACATTCTACATGCTTGTCACACAGTACATAAGTACTCCGTAGCAATAAAAACGATAGTATGTTGGAGTGGGTGTTATGTCTCCCAGCCCAATTAGCTCCTTGGTTTTAATTCTATTTGTAAATTGAAAACTAATTGTTACTGATTCACTAAGAAGGGACCAATTTTTGAGTCGAGCTACAAAGTCAGGCGCAGAAAGATCAGCCTGAATTTGAGACAACATTATGTAAAGGATTCCATAAGATCTCATGCTGGAGTGCTGGACTGTGTTGTCTCGTGTTTCTGTGTGTTCAGACAAGGAAGGTTTTGTTGACGTGCGTGATCAAACACGCACAGTTTTGATCTGTGAGTTTATACAATTATTCTCATCCAAAATGAGAGCAAAACAGTACCAAATGACCTGTCACGTAATTAGAAGGATGAAATTCAGCCTGTGCAGTGGTACAGACCATTACCCACGTACTGTTATTGTTCTGAATTAGCAGTCCCATACTGAGCACAGTGCTGGTCATGGCTGGCTCCTTATGGAGACCGAAATCACCTCTGGTAAATGCTGAATGAATATTTGTAATGCCAGTCTGTGAAACATCTAATGAATGAAATTAATTTGTATAAAGCATTGAGTGTCTTTTGTGCTTGATGGTAGGGTGTTGGAGCTGAAGAAACAGCTCTGATGAGGGGATAATGTCTTTATGGGCAGCTGAAGCAGGAAATGGTCGGGGTTTTTTCAGCAGTGGTTCGGCAAACCTTCTTGCCTTTCCAGGCTCCAGTCGGTGCCTCTGTATCTCGTGCTGCAAAGGACTGTAGGGCACATACCATCACTGCGTATAACAAAAGAATTAGTACGGAAAACAGGTGTGGGAGCAATGGACTGACAATTCCTGCGAATACAGTGCTGCACTGAGGAGATTTAGCAAATTGCCACTCCCATCATTTTAAATCTGTCCTATTTGATTTTTTTGGGTTTTTATTTGCTGTTCCTGAAGGAAATTCCCTGATAAAAACACAAGTAAATTTTATATAAGATCAGAATAAATAAATGCATCCTTTTTGTGTTTAGAAATGTTTCCGCTTTTCACTGCAGCGTTATGTGGTTGCTGTTTGTCTCACCATGTTGTGATGTAACAGGGTATCAGAACTGGGTAGCTAAAAGCTGAGCTTGATTATGCCAAGAACTGGTTCCTTAAGAAAGGGAAGAAAGATAGCTATGCTTGTGCATTACGGTGTATCAGATTGCTTATTAGTAGCATGCCTCTCTTTATTTACCAAAGCACCACTGTTCCTTACAGAACAGTCACTGTGTTCTCTGTAGCTTTAAATAATTCAGATGGACAGAAAGCCACTGTCACTACAGTGAAACAAAAAATGTAACAAAGGATAGGATCACAGCACTGTGTACCGCGGGTTTAGGCAGGTACATGTGGCGAGCAGGAAAGCTCTGAAGATTTTTGTCTGTAGGAGATGCAGAGACAGAAAACTAGTGAAAACATCAGAGCATGAGCAGGAGCAAAGCACTGTCCTTCCAGGAGGTGTTTTCCTCACAAAGGATGGTGGGGAGGTGGGGAACCAGGTAGTCAAAATAAGATGAGAACAGTGGTGTATAACAAAGCTTTTCATCTCATCCACCTTTGGAGAAACTTTGGCAACAAAATCTGATACCTATACATCATCTGGTGCATTCCAATGGGAGGAAAATGCATTCCTGGCAGATTTGGGGAGCACCTCAGACATAACAGTTGCCTCCGACTCGCGATGGTGTTGAGAAAGAAGGGAACTGTTACAGATGCAAAGAAATTAATGTGAATTTGGTGCTGATGTGTTAACGGTCTCATCAGTGCATCATAGGTGGAATCCGAAGACACCCAGTGTGTTATATTTGTTTTTCCTGTTCTCTCATGCTTTGATTAGAGTACACAAATAGAATCATATTAATAGTACGGCATCTTACCATCTGCAGTGGAAATTCAAGCCTGTAGCTTGCAGCCTTTTGATTGAGATGCAAAATAGCTTCTGGCAGTACCTTTTCTTAGGATTTTACTATCAGTTTGTGCAAAAAAAAACAAAAAACAAACAAAAAAAAAACAACCAAACAAAAACAACAACAACAACAAAAACCTATTTTTTTCCTACTTTTACACTTTTATTTATTTCTTTTTAGTCCATTGAGTTATTTCATTGCTTGGTAATGTTTTTTATTCTGACAAATGATGAATAAAAAATGTCTCCTGAACCAAAATATATTCCTAATACTCCTGTTATTGATAAACTGATGTCATGTTCAGTGCTGTATACACTGAAAAATAAACACATAAAATGGCAATTTTCCTGCAGGGTTAGGCTGATTGTCATCTTCTCTTCTTTTGCCACAAAAGAAAACAACTCTAGGCCATTCCCGAAAAACGTCTAAAATGTTTTTTAACTAGTATGTTGGTTGTTTTTTTTTTTTTTTTTTTTTTTTTCCTAGCAAAGATTCCGTGTATGCTCTTTAAAAAGATGTCTTTGGAAGTAATGAGAAGTAACTCTCACTGGAAACAAAGGAACTCAGCAGATCTGTTTGCCTGTCCGCACAAAGACCTGGGTCAGTTGTACCGTAGCTGTTTACTGTTCTTGTAACAGTATGGAGGTTCTAAAATCCTTTGCGTGCTTGATGTGTTGGTAGTTTGGGTACTGACTACTGGCTTTTGTTTGCATTTTGCGTGGTTCAGAATAACAGAGATTAGGTTTACATCTTTGGTTCTTGCTAACTTCTTTGTGTAGCCATTCATACCTGTGCAAATTGACAGTGCACTGGTTTCTGATCTCCAGGGAACAGACGGTTCAAGTAAAACCATTGTTAGACACCTGCACTGAGTTTACAACTTTAGTAGAAAATTGTTGAGAGTTCACAGATTAA
Organism: Tragopan temminckii; assembly: GCA_028571105.1. Lineage (NCBI taxonomy): Eukaryota > Metazoa > Chordata > Aves > Galliformes > Phasianidae > Tragopan > Tragopan temminckii. The sequence goes on along the minus strand of JAOWBP010004313.1, from coordinate 5,455,474 downwards.
AGTGGTGTGAAAAGCTGTCGGGTGTAAGACGCTGCCTAGTCAGAAGCCTCTGACCGCTGCTCTCGCCACGAAGCCTGCAGCTGTATGCTCCTCAGACGGGTTTGTACTTCTCCCATTCAGCTTTAGTAGCTATTATGTGCAGGGTGTCAGACATTTCACACAGTCTCAGTGTCTGCACCAATATAAAAGAGTACGGAGGAGTTAACTTGGAGTCAGTGTTGATATGTTTGATTTGGAGTATCACCTTGAGTATAGATGGGTTACCCTCACAGAGGCGTTCAGCAGGCTCACTCCCTAAAGCTGTATCTGATATTTTACCTTGTGCTGATCACTGTAGTACTCTGCGAATTTGTAATATCTGGACTATTTTGATAGCAGACATAGTTAGTGAGATTATGTAAAATAAATAGTCAGCTGTACCCTTTAGTCCATACTTGCTTATCTCATTACTGATAAGCTTGGGCATTTGGGACCTTGTAACTAATAAATCATTGACGGCAAAACATAAGAGTATCTGTCCAACACAGAGGTGCTTTCATCTTTCATCTAATTGACACCTTTAGGCTGAAGTTTCTAAAACCATGTTGCTCTTAATAAATGTTAACTAAGCATTAACCTGTCATTGATCTCTATGTGTTAAGGAAGAGCGAAGCCTGCCCGCTGTGGAGCATTTTAGATTTGCATTTTGTAGTAAGGTGCTTACTTCTGCTGGATAGAGAAGCAGTGTTCAGTGATAAGCAAAATATTCCTCACGTATCATTATTGGCAAGTAAAGTGGCATCACTGAAGGACAGAGTGCTTTCAATGTAGCATGCATGCTAGCTTTCTTCTGGGCTGTTAAGTATTACCTGATTTTACTGGCTGTTCTATTCACAATCTCAATTTTATCTTTTTCTTGCTGTTTTAACGTGTCCTAAACACCCTTACTGCCTGTTGTTGTTGTTTTTTTTTTTTACCTCTGCCATCTCTTTCCCTCTCACCGTGAGTTTCTGCTTCACAGACAGTTGAATGTGGATTCAACACAAACAGGTGTAAGAAGCGTCTTGGAAATGTAAATTGGGTTGAAGGCAGAAAAGTGTGGGCTTTGTAAGATCATTAGCCTCACCGTAGAAAGTCGGAATTAGTTGTGAAAGGGCTGGCTGCCTTGCTGGCTCCTCTGAATGAAAGCACAGAAGAGTCCAGGGGCAGTGGACTCTTGAGGGTTCTTCTCCCCTTCCAATGTAGTATCAGTCACACACACACAGTAAAATTGGGACCTCAGCCCAAACTAGCCAAACATTGCTAAATTGCTGTGCTAGAACTTATAACATTCTGGCAGACTGTATGGGGCAGCTGTGTGGCAAAGCGGCCCACTTCTGCTATCTCTTACACCACTGTCTTCAGAGAAGTAATTTTTTTCCATTTTAACTGTATCCACAATACAGCTTTTGGAAACATATTTGAGAAATATTGAAAAATCATACTTTAGCCTAGCATTGTTTTGAAGGCTCAAAAGGTTATGTTATACTTGTCCTTATTACTCAACTCGTAGAGCGTGCAAAGCAGCGGGGCATGGAGAGAGGAATGAGAAAAGCAAAAGGCTTGCGGCTCGTTATTGGAGCGACCAGTAAGTCTGTTTGAATTTCTGGTACCTCTCTGTGTCATCCTTTTCGGTTACTCACAGCGCTGAAGAGAAGATGTTTGTGAAGTATGGTATTTAAGGAAATAAACTGTCTGTGGCTATTCAGAGTGCCTTGTTTCTTCATGAAGTCTCATTCCACTTATCCACAAAAGAGAGGCTTTTAATTAGACTTCTGAATCCCATTAGGAAAAACAAATACCAATACTTAACTACTCATAAGTGACAAGATGGAAAATTGCTAATGTAATTAGATTTTTAATAGTGTTAATGACTCTCATTTCTTATTAATAAGAATGAAACCTAATGAAAGACTGTATGAAAAATTGTTACTGCTTCCTCTCTTACCCTTAAATGCAGAGCAGTTGCATTTACTTGAATTCATTTTTTCCTGTTCTGTGGAGTCAGGTGGTGCTGTGGCACTTTGTACCAGCGTAGCCTGACGGAGTGTGGCATGATTATTTTCAAGTGGATGAAGTCAGTGGGTAGATTTTGACATGTAGAAAGTGGGTTTTGTGTTCTTAGAAGTATTACAGTGAGCAATAAGGTACTATAAAAGAAACATAAAAACATAAGCTCGAGATTTACTAGAAATCTACTCTAACTGGTCAGGTATTGGTATTAATAAATACCTGTGGCAGCAATAAATAGCTGTGGAAATATTTTTCAATGAAAATCTCTGTAAATTTTTTCTAGTGGAAGAAAGCATACTGGTAAGGAGGGTGATGTCATGATGCAATTATGAAAACAAGTCTGGACACCTCTGCTGTTGGCGATACCTCACAAGTGACCGTGTTCAAACTGTGAACTATCTGTCTCACGTGACACATCAAAATGCTTCATGGAAACAGCCCCAGGCTTTGGCTTTTTGAAATCCAAATTCAGACTGCTGGAACACGAGCATAAAAATTGCAAATGAGTTGTATGATTCTAGCAGTAGACTAAGGAGCGAACTATGTGCCAGCAGAGAAGAGATGAAAAAGAACCTGAAAGGTGAGCATAGCTAAAATGCAACTTGTTGAGATGCTTAAAAATCAGATTTCTAAATAACTCAAAGAAAAGTGTAGAGCTCACTGTGGTTCTAGGTAGCAGTGCCAATACCAACACCACTGAGAGTCTGTCCCTCCAGAGCTGTAGCACGTGCATTGCTACATGTATTGTACGACTGCTTTTTTGATATTTTCATTTCTATGTCATTACTAGCACTATTCGTATAAAACTTCGTTTTTTAAAAAATGTGAATAAATATGCTTTATTGTTTTTCAAAGTCATCTTTGACACAATATAAATAATCTGTGGTATCTACAAAAATACGGACTGTGTGCCTCATGTTTCAAAGAAACACAAAGCAGAATCTTCCCTTGTTTCTCCAGGAGCGCGGGTGTAAGAGGAATGCGCAGGGACTGCCTGAATGTGGGGTTTCAGTTTAAATATCAGGAGTGACTCATTTCAGTTACCTTCAATGAGAGCATTAGACATCATTAATCACATTGGCTTAATCTCTTGAAGCCCTATTCAGGGTCTGAGCCCAAATGGGAACTTTCATGGAATTACATGCAGTAATCTGGAAAGCGTAGCTCCGTAATGTATGTTTTATTTGTGTGGACACAAATGCAAGAGGCACAAATTGATCAAGAAGATTTTATACATTATCTTCATTTATATCCAAATGCAGGCTTTACATGGCGTTGTCTTGGGAAAACAGCAAAAAGCTTTTTTTTTTTTTTTTTTTAAGCAGAAGCCTAGCGTCCTGCAAAAGGAACCCTGACACCATGCTCATATTTCTTTCCAATCTAGCGTATGTCTACTTTCAGAGACTGCCATTACTTTCACTGTATTTTCTTTGTGACAGAACATTGCATTCAGACCCTTAGGCTGCCTTTCATCCTGGCATTCAATAATAATGGACAGCGTGTAAAGATCTGTAATCAAAAGGTAAACACTGCAGCATTGTGTACAAATAACTCTTTGAGATATTTATCCTGAAAGACATCCAGGTTAACATTTTAGCTGAGGACACCAGGGAGACCTGCCTGTGGTGAGCGAGCTCCTTCTTTTGGGTTTGTTTTCTGTTCAGCTGTTTCCTGGTGCATCAGCTCAGCAAGCGTGCAGCACAGAGCTGCTGCAGGAGCAAAGCCATTTTAACGGCACCGCTCTGAAATTCTTTCACTCCTGGTTTCTCCCTATTGTTGCCCTGATCTCCATTTAAGCAGCAGATGCTGGAGGGTTCTACAACCTTGTCTGAACCCAAATGTTGTGCCACTTAGGCATTACTGGTGTAGTTTAATCAATAGTATCCTCACGGACCTGGCAACAGATGTAGCTAACCTGCACGACAAAAGGAATAAGCTGTATGGTATAAGGTGCTTCCTAGAAGTCCATTTATTGCTGTGCCGTATGTCCTTCTAAGAACTAACTTAGTTATATCTGGTGACAGTATGAGTATAAAAGCAGAGGAGACAGCTGTCTAAGGAAGGCAAAATATAAGAGCCAAGACAAATCAGAGTAGATAAAGCAGAGTTGCAAAAAGCCAGGGGCAGCAGGAATTACTTTGGCTTTGGAAACTATAGAAGAAACTGAATTGGCTGTCGTGGTCTGGAGGCTATGCACAAACAGAGCCTCTGGCCTCCCTGCTGCCAACCCCACCAGTGGGCACTGGGGCTGTGGTGTGTCAGGGCTTTTGCAGCCCTTGTTCTCTGTTGAACTGTGTGGAGTTCTGTTGAGCTTATAGAGAGACTTGCAGGAATCCATGAATCCTCTCGCTCTTACCTCCTTCTATACTGATATGTGAGGGAGCCCTAGAAAGAAACCAAGGAGGCCATTTAAATTTCCCTGTGCTAGAGCACAGATTTTTTGAATTTTATTTCTTTCCTGATACTGTTAGATATTGCTGAAATAATACCATATGAAAGAGGCTTACAATTTTTATCACAGAGTCACAGAAAGGTGTTATTTGCCTTATCGTTTACTTGAACCTAAAATAAACGTAAATATAAAAGAGTAAAGAAAGTGAGGATCTAAGCCTTTTTTCCAGTCTTTTCATTTTGCTCCTGTGGTCCTTGAGCCCTTGTGTGCATGATAAAGTGAGCACTCTGTACAAAAGGTACTTAGGCCATGGACAAAACACCAGGTTAACTCATGACAAATTGAGCTGTCCCAGCTGCAAACACATGATTCAATTCCTAAAAGTGATTTAGTTTGGTCCCAACAGGAGCAAATGGAGCCCTAGATCTAAATGTCTGGTGCTCTGTAATGCCTGCCTCCATACGTAGACTGTTCTTTCAGGTTTCCAATACACTGCTTGATCTCTTGTACTCAGCTGCTGTCATGCAATTTCCAGCAAGTATTTCAAGACTTAGCTGTCCCATTTTGTGCCTATAGTATTAATCAGCTCTGGAGGAGGCAGGAGGGATGGGGGGAGTACTGATGGAGCAGGTCAGGTTTCGGCACTGCCCTCCCCACCTGAATGCTGATGGTGCAGCTGAACCTCTTCAGCTGTGGTAAGGTCAGGCTGGAGCAGGGTCTGTATGCTCTGAGGAAAGTGGAAGCAGGGGCAGAACTGTGGTGTTTTCTGGGCTTTCAGGAAGCAGGCTGACATGCCATCAGCCTCTCAGGATTTGCCTTGGTCATCAAGTCTGATTTGAGTATATCACTGTTACAGCTCCCTCTCAAGGTTTCCTTGGCTTCCTGTACCTCCTCTTTTGTTTTCAGATAAAGAACTGAAATACCATGGAGACAAACTCCTTATAAACACCAACCAGACAGACAGGTCAGCCACTTTGAGGCACGTTATTTTACATGACATATTGAGTAGAAGCAAAGTGAAGGCTTGGAAAAAATCCCGTTATTTTCAAACCAATCATCACATGCAGTGGCTACAAATGATTCTGTTTGTAATAAAAGATGAATAAGTACTCTGAGAAACAGTGGTACGTTGGGTGGTGCATCTCTGTGTTACAATTAGAAAATCAGATCATTTCTGTTCGCTCTTTATCTGCAATGTTTTGAACGGTAGCAACTTTAATCTGCCTTCCCCTACCAGATTTGCCCGTATTAGTCAGAGACTGCTAACTACTTCATCGTTAATTACATCAAACGTAACAAGACTTCTTACAAGTTAAAACAGTACTCACTAAGAGTAAGTCTGGGTGAGTCATGATGTTATTTTTAGTCTGAATAATAACATAAAAAGAATGAAATGAAAAGCATTAAATTCTCATGGCAACCTGTTGGTGACAGCAAAGCTACATTAAAGTGCAGCTTGCATTCAAAAACAAGCGAAAATACACTGAACTGAACCCTGCGTATTCTCAGAGAGAGATGGACTCAACAGATTTTCATTAAATTACTTAATTATGTTTATACAAAAAGCACCTGGTTTCTTCTAGTTTTAAAGTGACTGTCTGACCTAGCAATGCCTTAGTTAAGTAAAGCAATGACTGAGAAGAAGATTGCAGATGCCAGGGAGCCCTTTTGTTTCTTTCAGATAGGAACAACAATTCTCATTCACAGAGCAGATTAAAACTCATCTTTCAAATGGATTCACTGTGTTGCCCCCAATTTGTGAGCAAACGAAATCACTGTGATCAGGTGTGTGTATGAAGTAGCACTAGATGTTGTTGATTAGGACAGAATCACCTGTTTCTTAAAGCCCTGCTGAGGAGTGGAAGCCATTTGCTCCTGTTGTGTTTCTAAGCATGAGAAGATCCACGACTCCTGTGAGTGGGTACTTTAAGTGGGTGCATTCAGGTATGGCTATTTATTTACCTAGATGATATCTTGTGGAAGTTTGTCTGAATGCAGATCCAGTTAATTGGTGATATATGTGTTTTTAGTGGGATTAGATGTGGCTCGTATTTTTACTAGGCTTAGAAAAGAGAACAAGGACTCCCTATTTTGAAACTATTCTAGGTGTGCCCTGTTGAGTACAATGGAGTTTAGAGAAGTACACTTTTTGAGATTCAAGACGATACAAACAGTCAAATACTGAACAAGCATGGTTGTTCTGGCAAGCCTCGCTTGATGACTGAATTTCAACAATTTATAATTTTTTTTAGAAAAGCTCCTTTTCCTATTCTCTTCTCCCTCTAGCCTGTCCCCATTAGACATAAGCTGTTTTGTTCTGACCAGTTGAATCTAAGCAGAATGCCAGCATTGGGATCTAGCTAACATCTCTGCCCCAAGGAGATTTATGTAGCTGCAAATAGAAAAATAAGAGCATTTCGCAAAGCAGTAGTTGAGTCATGCTAGTTGGCTGTAACTTCGCTTTATCTTACAGATAAACGAAGATGGTGAATGTATTGCAAACTAAACTTTATGAGGTAAAAAGAAGGAAAATAAGTAACAAAACTCAGATTTGTTTAGGGATTTGTGTTCTCTTTTTCTTGTACACGTGTAAAGATCCTGTAGTTTAAGTAGCAAAAAATGGAGTGATTTGCTCTTTTTAATTTTGTCTGATCAGCTGTAACTCTAGATTATCATACAGATTTCCTGGAGATGAATCATTCTCACTGCTTAAAAAATGTGAAATGATTGATATCAATTTTCTGTTGAGAAAGCTGTGTTTATTTAAACTGTAAGCTTCCCCTAATGAAATAATCTGCCCAAATCTGGGCTGTTGTCCACAAAATGCAGAGAGGCTGGAAAACAAAGCATGTTGATTGCTAACAAGGACCTATTTTTGCTGTCAATCAGGGCTTTTTATTTCAAACTGGACGAAACTTTTAGATGTGATATCTGTGAGCCTTTTACAGCAAGTCTTTGGCATTTCAGTAAATTAAGGCATTTTTTCAGGAAAAACTTCACCCTAAATTTTGTCATGTTTTGCCGTCTTTGTGTCAGTTTGAGTAGATTTGTTGCATGTTTCTGATTCTCACATAAATAAAGTTCAGCCCCATGCTTTTACTTTGCTAACCTTGCTGCTGCAGTGAAGAATCTAAGAAATGAGCTGAGGAAACCAGAGCATCTTTGGATTGCCTCAAAAACCACATTAACACTCACTGCTTCGGGAGGAAAGAGGAGAAAGCCTCCTTTTTCCTTCAAAGGCAGGATTTCTGGAAATCTTTAACTGATATATCAGTGTGCTTTCAATATCTTTATTTTATTCAGAATGTAAACTATATTTCATTGTTAAGAACCTGTGCTTCAGCTTCATTTCTAACTAATACACTGTATGGAGAGCAGATGGCAAAAGTTACAGGTGTTGTTTTTTAATGCATTTGTCAAAAAAGAATTGCCTGCTGTTTTTGTGGGTACAGCTAGGCAAGGACTCACCAGTTGGGTGTTGCTGCAATGCTACCCACCTGTGAGCTCGGCATGGGGATGGCTCCGTCCAGCTTGATTTTGTGTTGGCAGCGCCAAGTGATGTTTTCTGCTTCCTTGTGCCTGAATAGGTTTGAGGCTGGGCCTTAACACAAGGAACACAACAGTTGCCAAAATAGCTTTTGGATTCAAGGGGCTACAAAGCTGTATGAAGTTCTGTGAACACTGTATATAAGCTTGAAGATCTAAGTTGCAAGTAAAAGTTTGTCTTGTTCTGTTAAGTACTTCAGATTAGATTATAATACGCTAGAGATAGCAACTTTTCATTGAGGTTGTCTTAACGTTTTCTGTTATTTTCTTTGTATTCCTGAGGGAGGGATACGTGCACTTTCTTTTCTATGCATTTGTAATTAGGAATGATGTTGTCTGCAGAATTGTTGCTTCACAGCTCTGTGTTGTGCACTCCAGTAATTTTAGTCCTGTTTGAGAATTCAAGGGAAAACCTAAGGTACCCAATTTATCAAGCACTTTTCATATAATAAGCTTTTTCTCAGATTCTCAAGTGCTGAGAATGACTTCTTTGATTAAGAACCTTTTTAGAAGGTGCAAAGGCTTTTTCTGCATCATAATTTGCACTTGCTCAATTGATGCCTTCCTCCTGTCTCCCTCCCTCCTTCAGTAGATGAGCTGTTCAACTAAAAGGCAAATTTAGTCATCATGAGGGGATTTTTGCAGTCATGATAGAGTAAAGCAGAGCATGAAGATGTAGATGTTCTCCACTGCATATGAACCATTTAAAGGAGCGCTGACTGCTGAAACAAATGGCTCTTGGACAATGTCTATACATGAGTGAACTATTTACATATTTGGGCCTATGTATGTCTTTGTTGGCGTGATACTGACTATAGGCATTAGATAAGAACTTGGGGGGCACACTGGGGTTTGAATTACAAGCAAACCCAGCTGCCCATCTTGAATGCCATCAAGCTACTCCTTGTCACCACCTGTTGTGATTCTGCTCTATGCTGCAGAATTGACACTATGCAACATAGCAAAGTGCTATGTAATCTGCTCTACTGCATCTGGAAGAGGAAAAATAAACATGTGCTGTCTGTCACTTTGGATAACAAGCCTCTTATCAGCTCTTACAGTGTTTGTAAGTGAGTTGTGAGTAAGTGCCCATGGTTCACTAGTTCAACGCCTGTGCTGATAATACTGGCTAATGTGTGGTTAGCTCTCTGTAAAGTAAAGCTACCACCAAGTTATTTCTATGCTGGAGCACTGTACAGTGAGCTGAAGGTACAAACCTTGATTAACATAGCCTGGTTATAACTACTGAAGGGTTATCACAGTGCGTCTGAATGTAGACTGTATTCATAGGCATTGTTTGTCTTGGTAGACTCTGGCTGTGTGGAAATGGCAGACAAATACAGATAGATGTTATTTTTCTTACGTCTCATTGTGTTGTCTGACAAGTAGGTTTGACAATTTTACCTAACTGTTAAATTCACAACTATACTACTGGATTCTGGGTCCTACACTTCTAACATAAACAACCTGGCAAAGAATAGCGTGGCTTTTAGGAGACTGAGGACAAACAGACTGAAATTGGGAAAGCTTCTCTTCCTCAGTCCTGCTTTGTCAGCTGAAAAAGAGAAGCATTAGCTCTGCAATTTAGGTGTAGAGACATGTTTGGTTGCTAGCTAATCGTAGGCAATAAAGAAGAAAGCATATGTATACACTTCTTTGCTTTTGAAAGAGGCACAGAATGTTTCACTGTTCTCGTCAGAAAAGCTGACATGCAAACGTGGTTGTTTGGCTATTCTTCGTTCAGTGCTTTTCTGGAGAGTGTAAATTCATCTTGAAGTAGTGTAAGACTACCTGTGTGTGTGTGTTGTTAAAAAGGCTCTTTGTGTTACAGAAGTACTGCAGAGATGTACATCTAAAGCAGGCTGTAAAGCCCTGAATGGATTAGGGAACTTGTAAGTGAGGAGGTTGTGTTCTCATGGAGCGGTGCTTGTTGGCAGTAGTTGGGTGGGATGTGAAGGAGAAGGAACAAGGGTGACCTGAAGGAAAAATAAGTTATTTTTTGTAATCTTAATTTTCACTTGTAGAACACATCAAGCTAAACTTGACTACATTGCCAACTGGACTTGGCCTGTGTTGTGTTCCTGTCCTTGATCATCTCAGTAGATATTTCACTCTTTCTTCAGGTGTACACTGACATATGAAGATACTTCAATATGTACAGTGTGGAAGTGATACTGCGAACATGATTTTTTCCCCTAGTAAGAGAACCTTGAGAAGGTCTTTGTGCTTGTGCAGAGAGTGTGGCTATCTGTGTACTGTAATACCAGATTCATCCAGTTGTTCTTTCTCGGATCTCAAAAAGAAGAGAATGAGTAAGAGGAATATGGGCACTGCTTTGTAATCCAGTTTTTTCTCTATATTAATTTAACGTATTTTATTGAGATCCAGGTGATGTCAAAATTGTCTTTGAAATGTTCAATTGACTGACCCAGTAAGGAGAAACAGTTCCTGAAAATGTTTTGTGAAGGAGTAACTGGGTGTCAGCAGCAAGGAATGTCAGGCTTGGTTCTACTCCAACATCTGCCAACTCAAGCTTCTGAAATTCTTGTTCATTACATAAATGAAAGAGTAATGCTAAAGCGTTACCATGGCAAAATGATACACCTCACTGAAGCATGGCTGTAATGGTGGGGGATTATGCTGCTGAAGCACACCAGTCTTGTGGCATCACTGCTAAAACATATATTCTGTGGTGTTCTTTAGAAAGGCTTTATTGCGGATCATCTTGTATTAACACACTGTCATGAGGCCAGAATTGGCATTGTCTTTATCTGGAGCGTTCTGGAGGGGAACCGTAGTTTCTCCTGCCCCTTTATCTAGGGCTTATAAATGAAAAAGCACTTAGTCGGATTTGTAGCCCTCATTAAATGATTGCGATACTGGATTTATCTTGTCCTGAGGGTAAAAGCTGCTAGTCCTCTCCATTTCTTTGCAGAGCTGTTGAGATGAAGCGTTCCCAGGACAGGGCAAACAGGCACTGTGGTAGAATTACTTTTTGGAGGGAATAGGGCAGACTATTACAACTACTTTACTGCTTGTTGTAATAGCCAGCCAA
>JAOWBP010004313.1:5426533-5438018 GCA_028571105.1 Tragopan temminckii | reverse complement strand
GCAAGCATGGGAAAGCTGGGCTTCTGCTATATCCTCTGATGTTGGCATTGTGAAACAATGTTCATTCCCTTAGAAGACAGAAATTAGATCAGGAAAAACAAAAAGGAGTGCCTTTTTATAAGGAGAGAAGTCTTTAGGTAACTCCTGCAGGAACTCTGTCAACTATTAATGCTTTTAGAGGCCACACAGTGGGAAAGGACACAGAACCACATTCCCTGTGCGATGATTACTGAATGAGAGACTGAAAATAAGATGTTCATATAGCCTCTTCTTTCCAGCACAGAAAATCCTACTGCCTCATTATGGGTCACGGATAATAAATTTGGGAATACTGTTGACAGTGGAGAATGCAGAGGGAAGGACGTTTAGTAAAACCAAGAGTTGGCTTGAAGATCAGAAGGCTTCTCAGTAGGTTCTCATTGCAGCAGTTTAAAAAAGAAGAAAAATAAAAAAAAAAATCACTCATGCAGTTGTTCCCAGCGCTTCCATAATGTGAATAAAGAGCCTGTTCCTGCCAGCAAGTTGGCTGCGTTCATCTCAGCACAGGGCTCTGCCTTGCCCTTCTGCTCTGGCTCACCTTCCCTCCTCCAGTGAGCCGCTTGTGTGCTGCAGTGCCATGGGACAGTGCTGTGCTAGCCTGAAGGGTGATAGGGAGGGAGGATCCAGAAAGCTGACCAGCTGTTACCAGCACTGCTATTGCTGTGATAGGCCGTCTGCATCTTCACAAGTAAACCACTTTCATTCTTGGTCCCTTTGCTGCATAAGGGAGAGGCCAGCTCCAATTTTTACGTTAGCTGTGAGCAAGGAAATGGAGCGGTTTGCCCTGAGGAAATGTGCCTCTGGTGTATGGTTAAACAGGAGAGCCCTTTTAATCACTGAACTGTGATTATATTGAACCATATTCTTTTCAGTATTTTGCATTCAGTATTTTTCCTGGATAGACCAAGAGGATATGAAACTCATTGGTCTTTTCTCCTCTTCCTGTCTGTTCCTCCTTTCCCAATGGTGGCAATATCAAGGAGAAACTGAGGATGTCAGAGCAAGCCAAAGGTATTGGCTTGGTATTGATGTGCTTTCTGAAGGAGAAGGAAGAGGTTTTATTGGTGGTGTCTTCCTCAGGCAAGCTTCCAAGTGATGAGATTTCTCCTTGCCCTGCCCTGCCCTGCTGCTATTGGGGCTGCATCCTGGGGATGCTGCCTGAGAAGACCTTAGTGGAAACTCCATCAAATCATTCCAGACTTCAAGTAGAATTCTGTCTGGGAAGAAATGAGACATGTACTCCTCTAACTTGGGGAACAGCACCTGAGTCATGAGGGATTAGAACATTTGTGAAGAGAAGAAACAAACAAATTTAAACCCAAACACTGCGCAGTTTAGCAAACTCTACTAGGGTCAGTGCCAGTGCAACGATGCTCCTTTTGATGGTATGCTCCATAAAGCTTAACACTGGTGGAGAAAATGAAGTAGCTGGAGGATTTTTTATGACTGCAATTGCCTAAAGCATTTTTATTTGTTTCTTGCTAGATTTTCACCTGATTTTTTCCTTTGCAGCCCTTTCTGTTTACAGAAGTTTCCTCTAGTAACAGGTATTACAATAAGACAATAAGAAAGACAATAAGACAGAGAGTGGGAGTCTTAAAAGAGACTTGTCGGGAAAGATTAACTAAGTTCCCTTTCATCAGGATGGTGCTTAAATGTTTGGTTATCCAAAGGTGCACTGCATGATAGTTTTGGATGTCCTTCTTCCATTTCATTTCCTTGTCTTTTCAATTCTGCTTTCTGAGTTCATTTTCATTATTTCCTGTTTTTTCCAGTTACAGTCGTGATTTTCTGTATGTCTTCTGTCTGTAGTCGTCTAGATCATTAGTTAACAACAAAATGAGGGAGATTACTCACTAGGTCTGCTGCTGGCGGGTGGAGAATAGGCTTCTATTTCCTTGTTTTCTCTTAATAATCACAACATTTTAGTAGGATGTACCCCGGCTCTTCTCTGTGTGCCATCCTTGTTCCTTGTGTACTTCATGGGTTTTAATTGAAATTAACTCCAGGAATTTCCTTTCAGTTTTTTAAGTATTTATTTCATTTAAAGCATATTAGCTACTTTTTAACTGGTAGTGGTGATGCCATATTCTCCTGGTACAGAATTTGAACTTTATAGCATTTATAACTTTGTAGCAGTTGCTGTCCCTGGGAAATACACATTTGGTAATCTTCATGGTTTTAAGTGTACTAAAGCTTCAGAATTCTTCTTAGAGTTTTTCATGCTACATTCAAAACTAGAATTAATGAGATAACTGTAATAAACACAGTTTGAGAACAAAAACCATTATTCTTAAGAGAACAAATTTATTTGTGCAGGTATTTAAAATGTAATACTTAAAAGCTGAGAGAATACTCTATAGAAGATAAAGGAAAGGGTGTCTTCGTCCAAGTGATGTTAGAGTAAGGGCTGGCATGGAGAGACTCAGGCTTTTGAGATGTGACTGGGTAATACTGGCGAAGGGAAGTGAACATTTCTCTTGTTGCTTGAAGTTCCAGTGACGGGCGAAGCGTAACAGTGCAGAGGAGCCTTGTGGTGGGAAACAGCATGGGACTGACCAGGCTTCTCCATTTCTTTTTAGGCATTCACGATCAGAAGACGAAGAGTTGTGTAGCTTTTCTTTCTTTCTTTCTTTCTTTTTTTTTTTTTTTGTCATAATTATTTCTGAAAAAGCATGATAATATTCCAGGTGTTTAGCTGTAAATGTAAACAGCCACAGCAGTTTCTAGTTCTGCCTCTGTGCCCAGCTGCTGGCTGATACCATATCTGCATGCATCTTCCTATGTTCCAGCTGCATGCCCTTCCCTTTCCAATTTGACCACTGAGATACTGTGGAAACTCTGCTTGAAAGTTGCATCTTATATTGATTGTTTCTTTTTCCTTTTTTCCCCCTTGTTTGAAAGGAATACAGTAGCAGTTTGAGGAAGTAGAAAATCAAATTCAGGCACAGGAACAGGGCTGAGCTGTTAAAATTTGATGATAATAGCTGACACAGAGGGGAGTGAAGATAAGCTCTTTCTAAGAATAATGGTAATATATATAAGCAAGTAATAAACTGATAAAATGGTGCAGACTCCCATAGGGGTTGTCTTTCTCTATGCTGTTAAAGACTGGCTCCTATTCACTTGTGCTTTAAGGAGGGTCTGGAGGGGAGTATAGCTTCTAAATGAGAAAGAGACACAGGGATGTCTGCTCATCTTCAGAGTTCCCAATTTTAGTCACCATCAACATCAACATTATTTTCAGGCTTGGCACTGGAGCAGTACTACCCCATTTCCTCAGAACACGAATTTATGGCGGCATCAACTGTAGTTGACTGAATATTTGATTAAAAAAAATTAAAGGGAGAATTAACAATTGCAGCTTGGAGGTGATCTTCAAATTCTCAGGGCTTCAACTCTTGCATTTGAACTTCTATCTGTGGAGCCTGAAGTAAATTGCTGCCAGTAACAGCTAGGTAGTGTCCAGCAGGTACTTCTCATATGCATCTTGTTTATGTACTATTTATATCTTTTTATAATTAAATATAGAATTAAAAAAATGGATATATAGTTATGCCTATAGTTGGCCTGTGCTGGGCACATGCTGTTACTGCTGTTTCCTCTGCTGTTCCTTCATTCTCCTTCTTGCACCTTTTTATAAATTCTGCCTGGATTCAGATCTCCAAATTTGCTGTCCACGTAAAAGTTGGTACCAGCTCAGGATTTAAGCAAGGGAGTTCGTGAATATGGAATCTATTTGGCGAATAAATTTGAGTTTTCAGTAATTTCTTTCTTAATTAGGAGGAGTAGTTATTGTCTCTTTAAAGGCATGTAATTTGTGATGTATTTATTTACTCTTTTGCTTAATATTTATACCATAATAAAGTAAAAGAAATTGAGGGCACTTTTGGCAGAAGTGAGTTCTTGCACTGGTGCTAAGGAAACTCCCTTGGACTTGCTACACATGCAGCCAAGGGGGATGGCTTCCAGAATGACCCAAGTTACATTATTAGATGTGAGATGGTACAAGTCTGGTGCCCTCTTCCCTTTCGAAAACTGAGAGCACCTGGAGTGTCTTGTGGCACTTTGCACCTTCATCTCACTTTCAGATAAAATATTCCTTTTCAAAATGTCTTCTTAGCGTTCACAAGCCACGTCATCATTATTTATTTTGTTTATGAGGAGCAGATTATTCCATTTACTACTGAGGAGATGTGAAGGTTGACACTCATTTTAACTGTTTAGACAATAAATATTGAACTTTCTATTTTGCATATATGAAATGGCTAAATGAGGCTGTGCTTTCAGGACAGGGAGAAGTAGGTGGCTTCCATTTCCCTTCTGACTGCTTCTTTGGCAGCGTTTTTTCCCTTCAGATAAACAAACAAAAAATGCAAGCGAGAAAAACAACTATAACGAATAGCACCCCAAACCTCACCTCATTTATTTGTAGCTGCTGTTGCTTGCCATCATTTCTGGTCTGTCAGTATGTATAGAAAGTCAGGAAGTTATCCTCCTCTTACTACAGGAGTTCCTGCATGTTCCCATTTCCCAGGGTTGTCAAAAAGGATCCTCTTGCCTGAGTAAGGCTTGTATTTAATGGGTATGAATTTTCATCGTAACCTTACTACTTCTTCAACTGTTTTTCAGTTGGTTATTATCCATTAATATTGACGTTGTTTCTCAAGTCGTTTGGATCTACTTGTGGGAGGTCTCTGGTTTCATTTTTGCCTGTCTCGTTTTTCACTCAGAAATAGAACGTGCCCTTTCTAGACTTCTAGATGCAGTAGGGTTAGAACAAAAGCATTTGAAGGGAATACACTCTGTGTAGGAAGAGCAGTTAAACTTGTACATTAGACTGGTTTTGGCAGCAGGAGAGCCATTTAAATTGTTTTTGCTACTCCATTTTCTTATTATGCCTCATTTGGTGCCAGTTTGTTTGCTTCATCTTTCAGATTATCTTGAATTCTTTTTTTCCTGTTTACCAGCTGAACACGTTTCTTTGCAAATAGAACATTCTTGCACTCATGTCAATGACTCTTGAATTTTCAAAGTGCCTATTAGAAGTTGCTTTCAGCTTAAGAGGTCACAACAATATCACAGATGCACAGATTGCTACCCGATTAATACAATTATCAACATGCAGAAATTATGAGTTGAGTGTTTGCATTTGAATATAGCTTTTATTTTAATGCACAGTTTGAAAAGCTTATTTTAAGGAGGCAAGTTTGAATTGGAAATGCTTCCAAGAAATGATTTGTGTCTTTTGTGTGGATCAAAGCAGCAGAAACCATTTAACAATTTGTCTGTCTTTAATGAAATCTAATGGATTTTCTGCATTTCTCTAAATACAATAAGTTGACATAAGTCTATTATTTGTTTTTAATGCTGTAAAAGCTGGTGTTATATTACTTAGTGTTTTTAAAACTTCAACAATAAAGATTTTTATTATGTTACGTATACAAGCAATTATATTTGACAGTTTGGATGCAAACTTGAATTGGCAGCCACTTTAATATTCTCACCAAGAAAACATTAGGCTTGTCTATTAAATATGTTTCTTTGGTAATTTATTTTTCATAATGTTCAGCTGTGTCACAGAAGCCTCCTGCCTCCTGTGTAGCTAACTTTCTGCAGACTTCTTTAAACTTAAGTGGAGAAACACCTTTTTGGATTAGCTTGCCCCAAGAGAAAGCTCAAGTTCCATTGATATCAGGAAAGAGCTAGAATTAGACAGGAGCTTTGTGAAGATCTGTACCGTGTATTAAAAATTTGATGTAAAAAAGCACAGTGTAGTCCTAATTCTCTCTTTCTGTTTCTTGAGTTAGGTGATTCTAAGGGCCAGTCTGGCAGGATTGTGGTTAACCAGCTCAATAAATTTATTTTTCTGTGCATTCATTTGTTTACTGCTATCTAATGATGAAAGTGGGAGATGTAGTAGGAGGTGTCCCCAGCAGTGTCATGGAGGTTGGAACTAGGTGATCTTCAGGGTCCCTCCCAACCCAAGCCATTCTATGATTCTAATGTAGGAAACATTTATTCCAGTACTTTGTGGAACAGTGTAAAACTCAGTGTGCAACCAGCTTATATACGCAAGTATGTAATGATGATCTACATGTTACTAAGTTAATTTTACATTCAAGGGCATTGATTTAATTTTGTCTGCTGAAGCAACAATATGATTCAAATGAAGCACATACATTTGTAGTTAAGGGTCTTCTGCAAGTAAAATAGCTAGTGATTAGGATGACATGTAGGCACAAGCAAGTTATGCCATAACTGGATGAATAATCCTCCCCAAAACTGAAGGCATGCCTTGGTGTGTTATGTTGCGACCTGTTTAGTGTAGAACTTGATCTGTACCCGTAGAAATCATATTCAGTCACTAAAGCAATTATTTTTTTCACTCAGCAAATACAACGTCTGAGGAGAATATTTAGCTTTGTCCCACGGTATTATCTTTACAGAAGAAAATAAATGTGCACCCCAAGGACAGGGAAACCCTTCAAATCTCTTGATGCTGTTGGCCAAACTCTTAGTTTTTTTAATTGGTTCAAATATCTTGAAATGCTAAGAGTGACTGTAGTCAGTCTAAAAAAATATTCTGACTTAGTTTACCCTTTTCATCTCGTACTTTCTTCAGATGGAAAATATATTGACTTAGACAAACATTTGACAGTACTGTAAATGTTAAATGCAAGGAATTTTTTTAAGCTAAATCATAATTTATGTGTTTGCGTCAGAAACCTGTCATTCAGAGTGGCTTATTATGAGTTACGATGGTTCTATTGGGAGTAGATAAAGATGAAATGCAACATTTGGATACTGGAATTGTCTCAAATACAGAATGCTGCAAATAAGGAAATTATAGAGGCTGGAAAGCTATTCAGAAAATGCATTTGAATAATGAGTTCTTTTGTGCAGATAGCAATGTATTTTTGGACAATGTGCTAATAAACACAGACATGGAGTGTATTTAATAAATGAGCAATTAAGAACCTTTTTGCAGTGTTCTGGCTAACAAGTCAAAAATGCAATGGTCTGGCCTTTGTGTCTAGAAATGTCTATGTCTAGAAATCCGTAAAATGGTAGAGTATTTAAGGCTGACTGCAGAAAGATTTCTCAGCTTCACACGCAGTGGAGGGTGATAATTTGAATTATCAGCATGTTCCCAGAGTTGGAGCATTTGGAGAAGATAAAGTAGCAAGGAGTGCCAGGCATCTGAAGCTTCCTTCCAAATCTTTTCAGGATTCTGCAGTCCCCAAATTCTGCCTGAACACTTTAGATGTTCTTCTGTGCCCTCTCTCAGGCCTTTTGCCAGTCATCGAAATGCATGCTCCTAAATCTCTTCTAGGAGAGGAGAGCAATTAATTTTCATAGAATCTTTTCAACTCTGATGACAATATTCTTCACTTACCTGTGTGCTTTCAGTTGGTTGGCTTCTTTCAGTACACTGTTAAAGGAACCTAGTCCTAGTCAAATTTGTGGAAGGAAGCAGTCTCATTATTTCTTAGCATACGTACTGTCAATAAGAGTACTCTTTAAATGAAATTTATTGGTGATCACCTGTTCTTCCCCACTAGAGCATGTTTCAGCTCAATTTCATTCCAATTTCTGGTTTAAATATGAGGTGCCAGCAACATCTCCAGCATCCACCTTGTCTCCATTATCCACTAATCTTGTTTTTATTAGGATCATTCGTGATGATCTGTACATTTAGACAGTAATCCAAGTTGTACAACAATAATCCATAGCTTCGCATGAAGAAACTCAAATCTCTTCAAGGTAATAACATAATTAGCTGATTAATTTGCCAATTCATTTAGTACTCATTTTGTATTAAATAAATAATATCCAACAATCACTCAAACATTGGTGACATTTCTACTTAGCTTCACTGGTAAAGCTGGTGGAATAAAACCATACTGCAAATTGATTTTGTTTATGTGGGAATTTAGCCATAAATTGGAAAAGCCAGTTGGAATGCAGAACTATAGCATCATCTTGACTTATAGGAAAGCATACTTCAGTTTTCTGATTAATTGAAAAATGAATCAGACAGATGGAGCTCTCAGGGGAATTGTCAAAGGGTTCTGTCTGTCTGCCTGGGGTTGGCATAAGTGTTTAACTTTTGTTATCTTTAGTAATGACATTAGCTGCTGGAGAAAGCAAGTGTTGAGGAAGTAAAGAAAAAGAAATGAGCTACTGCTCCAGGTTCTGTGGCTGCTGCTTTTCTCCTAGGGCGTGTAAACCAAAATGAGGTAATACCATAAAACGCCTTGGAGTCTGACACAAAAATGTCAGTGGGAAGCTGTATTTGCAGCTATCCTTCATCTTCTGAGCTCCTGACATTAGAAAGTGCTGTCTGATGGCAGTGCAGGGTCTGCACACATGTAAGCATGAGGAACTTCACCTCAAAAATTTTTTTTTCCTAATAATTATTCTTATCATCTTAAGAAAAACAACAATGTTGTGAAAAGATCAGACATCTATGTTTACTGTCTATAAGTGAATGACAGGTATTATCATCTTTGGTGTGCAGATTAAATAGCAAAAGAAATTCATATTTTTAATTAGGTTTCTGAGACTGGAAGACTTTTTTTACATGTCTAGAATATTTTTTCTTTTTCCAGCAATTACAGAAAGAACGTGCAGTGACTTCGTGGTGAGGATGTTGTGTGCGTGTTGTCATATGATAGCACCCTTAGCAAGTCTGTGCATGCACGGAGCTTCATCTTCAGAGCAGCTGAAGGTTATGTTTTTTCAGTACGAGGATGGTACTGCTCTGTGTGAGTTCAGTTCTGGTGTCAATTCAGAGTTGGTGAGTCTGTTCCTGACTTCTGTCAAGCATAGTTTAAGGAAGAAAATGTGTAGGACTGGGATTTAGTGTTTTAAAATACAGAGGCTGTGTGGGAGTCAGGACCCTGGTCAGATCTTTAGTTTTTCTATTAGCATCATAAGTTTTTCTTTTAAGCACCTTGTTTTTGGTGCAATGGTTATTTTCTGGCCATGATGCCATTTTGCTCCAACACAGTATGCAGAAGATTTCCAAGCTACATCTCTCTGTGTAAAACAAGTATGGATTGTACAAGGATATTGTGTAAAGGTCACACAGTTGGTGTATGTTTTTTCAAGATCTGCTAAGTATGATATTTTTGTTAACCGCAGATTGTGATCCAGCCACAAAGTTAGTCTTTCAGCCTTTTATCAAAATGTGGGATTTTGATTTATTTTCTCCAGCTGAAAATGAGTCTCAACACATGCATGCAGTGTTTCAGAGACATTCAGAGACAGAAATATTTGAATAATCAGTATTTTAAATAATCTGGAGAGGTGACGTGCATAAGCTTAGATCAAGGGACAGACCTGCCTTACATTTGACTGGGATTCCCTTAAGTGAAGTTTTATTGTAGCAGCTTGGAGGAGGAAAAGAAAGGGAACAGAGCTGTGAAACCACTAATTTGCACCTTATGAATATTTACATGGAATGTAGTTTTTGAGTATTTGTGGAGTAGATGATGAAATAGTACTGTATCCACAGGCAAATGCAGCTGTGAGTAGCTGATTCTACAGGCTTCATGGTTTTTGTGCGAGTCTCACTTAGCCTCAAGCACACTGCCTTCACTTTCTTTCTGAAAGACATGAATTTTCTATGTCAGTCTCTCTCATTTTAGGAAATCTTGTCATCTTTGTGAAAAACTTGTACTGGCAAAAACATGTTCTGTAGCAATGCTCTAGAGATTCTGGAAAAGCACACGTGAGGCAAAAAACATGGGGCTGTGCAAGTGATGTTTATTCTCTGGCCAGTGAAGTACTGAGGGTATATGTACTAAGAAGCAGGAAGGAGATGCTCAAAGATAGATTGCCCTGATGTATGCTTAGCGTGGAGGAGATCTGTGGCAGGTCTGTCTAATAAAACAAGCCAAGTAATGAAGGCAACCAGCAAGGTATGGTTGCTTTCAAAGTGTAGCTTATATTGTACGTAATTATGTTAACACTTGAATTCCCTCACCTGGAAATGCAGATGGTTGACTGTTAAGTTTCTGTAACTTAGTCATTATGCTTGCATAGCGGGGCTCTGAATTTGGAACATACCTATGGGAGTACCCAATTATTGATTACAGTAATAAGCAAATACACCCTGTGCGTGACTGCATCACTTTACATGAATGCATGTAATGGATTAGTTTACTTGTGAGCTGTACAAAAAAAAAAAAAAAAAAAAAAGGAACATTTAATGTAAGAACTGTAATTTGTTCTCAGTGAGGAGCACAGCTGCCCATATTTTGCCTATGGGATAATTTCCTTTCTGATTATATGACGTGAACAATGGCAATGGATATGAGCCTGAAAATCCAAGTATAGTTTCGATCTGCCTCTTTTTGTGTGTGTTTATTGATTTATTTTATGGGAGGAATCTTATTTTTGTGGCAGTAAGGACCTGTGCATCTGTTCTGTGTATGCAAATTCCGTGGGTGCATGTATATATGGCTGCTGTATCTGTCTCACTCTTTTTACGTTTTTGCTTTCTGAAACTTCCTGAGATTTGTTTTCATTTCTAATGATGAAACTTGTGTATGCTATTTGCCTCATATACATGTAGAGTTATGGAGAGGGTATCATTGTGTCTAACTTTAATTAAAAAGAGAATAATTGATCTAAAGAATTGAGAAGGTGCAGCGAAGATATTTTGACTTCTCCCAGTTAAATAGAGATATAGTTTCTATTTCAAGTCTTATTTCATGTTATAATCCATTTAGAAGATAAGGATTAGGAATAAATCTCCATTTCTGACATGTGAACAGAAGCTTTGCTGTCAAAAGGAAATGAACCTAATTAAAATATAATGCATCAAATATGTATATATATATCTATGTATTCCTGCAGAAGATTCTTAGTCTTAACATAGTTAAAATGCTAACATAATCATCTGCATCTAATGGGCGTTGGAGAAAATTGTCATTTTTTAGTCAAGATCGTCCCCATTAACTATTTCCTGGTTGTTTTGATATCTTCTGTCCTCTAGACAAATTTCAGCCAGGTAATTATTTTCTTATTTTTCAAGACTCTTGAAGTTTCATTTCAGTGTCATACTCCTTATTGCTTGCTTTTCTAAAACTGTTGTGTCTCATTTCTCCGTATTAAGTAGTGGCACAGCACATAGCTACACTTTGTCCTCGTTTATAACTAAGTACACCCAGTAAATGTATTTCATCATGTAGGAACACCGTGGTGTTCTTCAGCAGTGGATTAACCACAGGTGTGCAGTTTGGTCCTGTGTCATTCCTGTCATCCTCAAAACTCACTTCATACAGGTGAACCATGATGGCTGTTGCAAGGTACGAACTGCCAGTGTACAAAAAGATTCCCCACGTACTTCTCTTCAGTTCTCTGTGGACACCTGCTCTTCTGTTTTATGACAACCTGGTGTGTAGAAATACAGAGTATGAATCATCGTTCAGTG
>JAOWBP010004313.1:5396033-5421350 GCA_028571105.1 Tragopan temminckii | reverse complement strand
CTCTGCATCTGTTTGGAAGCTATGGAAACTATTTTGGATTTTGGAATTCATGGAACAAACCCCAGCAGTGTCTAATTATTTATTATCAGTATTCTCTTAATTCTCGCTCT
This sequence comes from Tragopan temminckii, assembly GCA_028571105.1. Lineage (NCBI taxonomy): Eukaryota > Metazoa > Chordata > Aves > Galliformes > Phasianidae > Tragopan > Tragopan temminckii. The sequence goes on along the minus strand of JAOWBP010004313.1, from coordinate 5,421,240 downwards.
AGGATAAATTTCCATTTATATACCTATACCAAAGCTTGGATTTCTACCCGATTGCGTCTTTCAAATAGCCACATTTAATATTCATTGAAATAGAACATAGTCAAAGGCACTATTTGATAATAAGTCAACAGCCATACTATTGCAAAAAAAGGTCTTTCTATTAACAGTGTTTCTTCCTTTTCTTCCTATTTCTCAGAGTGATGCTCAGTGCAGATATGTACAGTAAAAGCCAATCCCACTCTCAAATTCTCTTGTAAAGCTCTAGCTTTTTTCTTCCTGTATAACATTAAGCGAGTGTCCTATGTCTTCTGTGTGTCTAATACATTAAAAAGTATAGGATTTAATGCTGTAATTATAAAAGCATAAAGGAAGAAGCCCATTGTGTGTATTTTAGACAGATTATCATCTTTACCTTTCCAAATATGTTCTATTATAGTAGCTGATTTCCTGAAGAGTTTTTTCATAGGCAAATATCTGGCTGAGAGTGACTCTTACACACTAGGATATGAATAAGTTATTTCCATAGCTCTAGCACGTTTTTTTCCTTCCTATTTTTGTCTTAAGCATTCCTTTTTCTTAAAAGCATTAGTTTGCTGCAGAAGCAAAAAATATGAGAAGAGACAATATTGAGTATTCCCATTTGAAAGAAGGCAGCTCATTCGAGTCAGAGAAGAGCTGCAAGCAGTGTGTCTTGGCTCTTCTCTGAGCAATGGATTTTGCAACTACTAATCAGCTTAAGTATCAATGTGTTGTTTGTTTGTTTTTTTTTTTTTTCTCAGAAAAGTCTATTAAGCTGTTTTTAATGTTATCAGAAATTCTTTTTCTGTATGGGGAGACTATAGCTGTTTCAGGTCTTGCATATTTTTACATGGCTGTCTTCTGAGGGGTGGCATTTATTTAATGACAATATTTTCTCATTCATTAGTCAATTCTGGAAGCCATTAGAGTGGCTCAGGAGGTGGTGGTTTTTTTGTTTTTTGTTTGTTTGTTTGTTTGTTTTGCAGTGAGAGAAGTAGTTTTTTGATTTCACACAAAAAGCTGTTGGAATAAGATGTGATCTAGAAACAGGATTATACCCAGAGAGAGCAAAAAGTGATTAAGGAGAGGCTGGGGTTTTGCATTCCCCTTCACGTGTTAAAGAATGAACCAGAGGAGCAAAGGAGAGGATAATGGTCAGGGAATATCTCAGTGGTAACCACCTTAAAATAAATGAATGCATCCTACTGAACAATGTGAATTTTGGATCAGACCCATTCATGCTGTATTGACATCTGGAAGTAGTAAAACAATACTGTGACTGGGGAAGGGGTTAATCTTGCTCAGCAAACAAAGTGAATTGATTAGCTGCCAAGGCCATGTACTTCACCAAGGGATCTAACTCTACACAGAGTGGCTGTCATGGGATTATGAATTTTACATCGTCTTCAATTTGTCGTATTGATTTTTTTTATTTTTATTCTTTTTCTTGGCAGGACATGTGAATAAATCTACCTAGAGAGAAAACTGAACATCCAGATTAGTCTTCCGTAACAGCTGCCAAAGGTCAGCAGATAATTTTCAAACTGTAAGGAGAAAAAGAAATCTGACGCGTTCCTCAAAATATCAGACTACTTGGATCAAAGGTAATGTTTTCTATCTCTTTCTACTGAAGCTGATGAAAGATTTCTCACTGATGGGACTCTTAAGTGCAGCTTTTCAAAACGTTCAGGTATCTGATGTTCATAAAATTGGAAGTATATTAAGCATTCGGATGAATCTCGATGTGTTTGTGAATGAACAAGTTCTTGGAAATGAACAGCTTAAGGTGCCGTGGTTATTTATACCCAAAGACTGCATATGAGAAAGAGCATAACTGTGAGAGTTTTTCTGAGGTCTTCCACCTGGAGATTTATCTCTGGGAAAAATGCCACACTCCTCAGTCGTAGGCATGCCAGTGCTCAGGCTTGGCAGTGTGCTCTAAGAAGCTGTCTGAGATTGTTCTACCTCACTGCTTGTTCAATGTCCTTCAGCCACTGCAGTAACTGACATCTGAATCTTTTATTTATAACTGTAATTCAGTATCTATGGTGTTCCAGCAGCCCTGTAAAGCTCCTTTTTTACTGAGTAACAATTAATGCAGAGTAAGGGTGGTGTAGGTTACTGCTAGCCTGTAAGCAAACTTTGGTCCTTGATATAGATTTTAAAAGGGTTTTTTTATTGGTTTTTGGATGGTGTTCTGTTTAAAAGTGGATCTTAAAATAGGCTTAACAGATCTAATGTGCACTGGGAAGGAAGGTGGAACCTAACTTGCAAGATTGTGTTTGGGTGGTCAGATTCATGACTTTTTTATCTTTCTGATCCTTTGAAGGCTGTAGTTAAACCTGTCAGCACTTCTGAATGATTAAATGATAAATAAAATATGTCAAGTATTAAGAAAAATATATTTTTTTTATTACTTTGAGATTTTTGGAATCGGTATTTGTATTTAAAAAAAAAAATAATCAAGTAGTTGAAAGTAGATTTTGTGTTGTTTTTTTTTTTTTCTTCACCTCCCTCTCCTATGCTTAGAGCAGATAATAGACTTTCTGCACATTAGAAAAGGCTTTTTATTCGGGTCAAAGTTCATCCTACTGTAGTTAAAAGTGGTTTACCAGACATGGAGCCCTCCCCATTGCTGGCTGGGAGTCAGTGCTTGTCTGGCAAAATTCTCACCATTTTTTTTCTCCTCTTTCTACTGATCTCTTGGGGTCCTTTTCCTAGCTGTGAGCAGCGGCGTGCCAATTTCAATTAACATTTCCTTTAAAACAAATGTTATCATCTGCTTAGTGCTTGTGACTTTCTATTTCTAACAAGAATAACAGCAGAGTGAAGGACTATGGCTTCTTTTTTTCTTTTAGTGTGATGTCACTGCACCTTGGTGAACATCATTAACTATTAACCTGTCTGTGGCATTTCTCCTACTTCTTTCTGACTTAAAGGTCAAACCAAGGCCTGAAGACTGAATTCTCTGTCTGAAGCCAAGGGTATTTTCTTGTCCATAACAAATTGAGAGCCAAAGCCCATTGCCATTACGATGATGAATTGCTTTTTCATTATGACCAGCAGGCCAAGGTTTGCCCTCCAGGTTTTGGGGACCTGCAAACCTGTGAACAGTATGGCAGTGATGCTGATTACATATGTGTGAATAAATTATCTTGTGAGATTGCTGTTTTTTTTATCAGAGAAGAAGACAGCAGGACAGCAGGACAGCAGGAGTTTACTCACTTTATCCTAAAGTGCAGTTTTCTCTGCCACTGAAAAATTATTTGAAAAATCATTTTGGATTACTAGAAAAATACAGTTCTCTGAAACATACTTCATTTAGCTCTTTTAGCCCCTTAAAAATTGAGAGAGATATATGTTTATATCTGAGTACTTTTGAAATTTTTTTTTGTTACTTTTAATGTTTTCTCCTATTCTTATGTTTGTTACTATAAGAAGTTAATATCAAATACGGTCAACTTCCTGTTTTATTCTTCTTCCCCCCCTCTCCAAACCTCTCCAATTTCATCTGAAATCATTCAACTCTTCTGCTCCTGGCTCTTTTGTGAATATTTAGTTGAATATCAAATACTGACTGACTTAAACAATTGTGACAGTCCAAGTAAGTGTGCGTGCCCAAATGTTAAAGCCTGGAAAAAACAAGCTAGACAAATAAACAGTCCTTGGTCCAAAGCAAATGTGTACCAGGCTTTCTCCTGATTCTTTTTCATCCAGTTCCTCTTTGTTTCCAATTCTTTTTGTCCTTAGTCGAAAGTAAAATGAAGTCTTAAGGACTTATGAAAAAATGGCAGGGGGAGCGGGGAAGGTTTCAGTTGTACCTTATGTGCGATTTAATCACGTGTGGTTTCTGTCTGTTCATACTTTTCTGTACTGAATTATGATACTAAAGCTATCTGATACTATAGTTTGCATCCAGGCATATCCAAACTGCCACATTATTAATGCTGAACCAGGTGTTTAAATTCACTACTGGGATTATTTCAGAAATAGAAATTGTGACTCTGCCAAACAGGAACCTGGGATCTGGTGCACGAGATACCAGAGTTGTGCCCAGCCTTGGAACCTCTTCTTAACAGATGCGGTTTCCTGATGCTTGGAAGAAGTTTGCCAAAGCATCAGTAATAAATAAATTAGAGAACATTTTCTGAAAATAAGAGAAGTTAGCTTAGAATTGAACCCATCTGAATTCACACCTGCCAGCGTTCAAGGAGTGTGTTCTTCATTGGCTGCTGAGAACCATATAGGCCTCAGAAGCTTTCGAAGAAGTAACCTAAAAAGACATTTACTGCAGCTATGGAAGTGTTTTTAAGAAAGCTCTACTCTTCAGTTAAATCTTGAGACACTTTTGAGGGTCTCACTCTATTTAATACATCTTGACGTTTTGCCTAATATTCTTCACTTTTTAAAAAAAATTAGCATCCATCTCCATTGATGTATTCATAATTCTTTTATTCTAAATTCCTTTTTAGCTGCTCAAGGAAAGTTTTGTTTTATGTCACATTGGGAACAAGAATTATAGAGCAGTGAAGAGTGAAGGCTGTTATCTTATTCACATGACAAAGGCATATATTATTTATATTATAATACCCAAACTGCAGGAATTGATAGATGAGACTTATACAGTCGACTCGCAAGCAAGCTAAAACATCTTTTAAAAATAAACTACTTTTTGAGTGGTTAATTCAAAATCAGATGGATTACTGCAAGATACTCTGTGTGATTATTTTTACTGCTGGGACTCAAACTACCTACATATATTTTCTCACTGAGACAGGAAAAGTCTTATTGCATTTATTTTTCCTTCTGTTTGGGTGATTTAAAATCTGAAAAAGAGTCTGTTAGATCAATAATTTAGTGCAGTCAGATGAAAAGTGTCCTAACCTGTTGATTCAGTGGTAGGATATTATGGAATTTTACACACTGAATGGCTGCGTTTAGATTGTATAATCCATATTCAAAATAACTTTTAGTGGAGGGGAAATTGGCCATTGTGGGTGAAATTAACATCTATGTCTGCTGCTTTTATGCTATATAGGAAGATTTGGTCAGCAGGAAGGAATAATGCAGAATTATTCCTCATACAGATGAGTAGGTGAACTCTGCTTGTTGATGTTATAGACACAATGTTGGCAGTTATTCTTTCAAGTAATAATTTATTTTCAACCACAGTAAAGAACATAAAAACAGTGTAACCTTAAATTACGTCTGTCACAGAGGAATTAGAGAAAAATTTCCTATATCAGGCTTAGTCCCCTGAAATATTCTCAGTGAATGACCTTATTAATGATTTAGATTGAGATTAGAAAATGTCAGTGGTTTCACTGCAGTGATATAACAGTGAGGGTTTAAGTAATTTACTGTCTCTTGTGACCCTGAGAAGCAGCTAAACATCTTGTCTCATTCACAAATGATAATTTGGCACCTTTGCTAGTAAAACTGCTTGTACCTTGCTAGGACTTCTGAGGCTGTGTGCGTGGGTACTGCAGTTTTTCGTCATTGCTTGCTTTATTAAGATTCAGACAACTTATGCTTGTCTTTTTCAGAGACCAACTAGTGATCTCTCTTTGCTCCGTTCCAGATTATTGTTTTTCTCTTTGCAGTTACAAAATGGAGGAATAGTAAACGAGTAATGTTTGTGCTTTCTGAAAACTATTGTTTCTCCTTTAATTATCAGAATAAAGTACCTTTCTGATTCCCAATTTAAAGCTGTATTGCTTTGTAACTTTGCATTCCTACAGGAAGAGCTGTTGCCTTTAAAATTTAACTGCTGAGTTTGATTTATTTATAAAAGGGAAGTTGTACTGTCACTATCTGCCACTTGTCAGGGTCCCATGTTTGTGGATTTTTAATAATCTGGCTTTATTACTAAAGGACAAAAGTGGTAAGAGCAGTTCTGACTGAAAATTCTGTACATCTTGTGTTTGAATACATGATAGGAATTAATGTGTGGTCTAATACAAACAGTAAGCATGCAAGATTTGCTATACCATAATGACTGGAGAGATGACAAGGGTGTTGTTGAAGCTATTGTTGAGCTATTCGGCACTTGCTTTCAAGTTACTGTGTGTTAACTTTGATTACAGCTGTTAAATTATTTTCCTCCTCCTCCCTTTAATCTCCTTTCTCAACTGGGGAAAATCTTTCTTAATACTTACCAAACTTCTGTCGTGCCCCAAAGATTTAACTTGTAAAAAATCATAGCATATACTCTATTTTCTCAGCATTGAGCTCAGAGATGAACATGACTGAAAAATCAATAATGTGCTTGGCCTGCAGCCTTGTCATTTATTGATTTACATGTCGTTTATCTCTATACTAAATACAATTATTGCTTAAATACAATACAGTATTTTGCTAATAGGATACAAATGTCACCACTGAATAAAAAGGTCACACTTGCATGTAAATGACTGTCAACCCAGTCTCAGGCTTGTTGCTGCTATTATTTGAAGAGGTTGTTAGGGCACTGGAAACCTAGGTTTGTTTTTGTAGATATCAGTAGGTATTCACCTTTTGATTTGTGTCATCAGTATTCCAATTTTTTGGCCTTGTATTTGTGCTTTGTGCTTGTGTAGTGGTATGAAGTGTATAAATGCAGATTGCAAGTAGAGGATTTGCAAGATGTGATGCAGGAGCAGTGATGGTGCAGGCGTTACATTATGGTTGCACATCTGGGAGAATTTGCTGTGGCTTCCTCGAGACCTGTCTTGAATTCTCTGTGACCTAAGCAGTACTGACAGAACCCTTATCCTTGGGAGCACCTGAGGGGCTCCTGAGAGGCAGAGAATTTTCAGTATTTGCACATTTCTTGTTTCTTTTTCTGTCGTTGCTATGATTGCGATGGGTAGTCAGTAAGCATTTGCTCCTGGACTGAAGAATCAAAATAGAAGAGCCAAGTGTGTCATGGACAAAAGAAGAAAAAATAAAAATTAAAAAAAAAAAAAGGAGAAGATAGAATGACTTGGAATATGTATTCCTACCTGCATAAGTGGAAAATAGACCCTTACACAATTCTTCCAAATACACTTGGAAATCTATAGCAAAAAATATTGTAGAAGAGATGCTGTCCTTCTAGCTTGCTTTGAATTTTTCATGGTGATTGCTCTGTTGCAACATGGTCAAACTTTTTATAATTTATTGCTGTAACTAACTTAGATAAGAGATCTCTCTGAAGTGGCACTACAGGGCATTGAACTGCAGAATAACTAGTATAGAGGAGGAAAAAAAATGTTGTATGGAGACCTTTTTTAATTAATTAATTTATTTATTTATTGTAGATTCAGTCTGTATCATGAATAAACCTGGGCCTTGTTCTAACTGGCTGCCTGTGCAGGAGATCACCTCTGCCTCTTCTGATCCAGTGAGTCTATGCTCAGATGCTCAGTGCTTATCTGTTGGATTTACAGCCTGATTCCCTTAGTAGCTTTGCACAGTGAGAGGGCTCCTCTAAGGTATCACTTGTAGCACACTCAGGAACATGCTCCTGTTCTGCAGCTGCATCATGCAGAATGTCAGTGGGATACATTTAAAAATTTTCTTTCCAAAACCACAAATGAGGCGGCGAAGCATGTGCTGCTGGTTAAAGCGCTAATCTTGGCTGTAGAGTAGGAAATCAATGCCAGTGACAAATGGCCAGTAGTTGACAGTTCAAAATCTAGCAAATGAAGTTAGTGAAGTTGTTTTACAGTACTGTGCATCTACAGGTACATCTAACTTCATATCATTCATTTTGAGATCAAGTTTACGGTGACAGCCTTTGATAAAGTTGAAAACACTACGATCAGCAAATGAAGATAGGCTTTTTTAACTGGCAACAGATCGGTATGTTTTCCTTTTTTCCCCTCTATTCTCTGTTTTTGGTTGGCATTGGAGGCATTTGGCTTGTATGGAGAAAAATGGGTTGACGTGCTAAAAGAGGGTCTGTTTTGTAGGACAATGGCACTAGCAATCCAAGGGATGAACCTCAGTTTTCTGTTTCTTTTATTTTTATTATTTTTTTTTTGTTGTTCTTGTTGCCAGATGTTAAAGGCCTCATCTCATTTCTAACTCTTTCTAAAGACAGTTTGTTCAAGAGCACTTCCTGAACTACTCTGTAGGTACTGTGATGTTGCTTAATTACTAAAACCTGAAAATGGTGATCAGATCTTAGCACGTACTCATCAAAAGACTAGAGAAGGTTACCTGGAAAATCTTTTTTGCCACACTTTCCTGTATAATTTGTAGTGGTGGTTTACACCATTTTGGACAGCATCAACTGCTACAGTAAAACTCTGTAGCTTCTTTCAGGCAATCAATCCACAGCATAAAGTTCTGCATACGTTATTCCTTCACTACTTTTTCAATGCAGAATTTTGCTTCAGTCCAAATAATGGAATTATCTTAGGATATGAGTGTAGTAGAATAGAGAAGAATCAAACCAAGACGCTTTATTTGACTAAAGCCAAGCACAGACATCTTTCTGTCTCTTGGAGTGCTATATAAGTTTTTGAGCAATACTTCAGTCATTGATTTAAAAAATACTAACCCACTACTTTGTACAGATGTAATATACATGAGATATATATCAAGGAAAAGAAACTGTATTAGACAAGTACAACTCTCCAATTTCTCAACACTTAACATAAATAATTGCTGCACTATGAAGATTTAAATGGGGATTGCCACTTTTATAATTAATTCTTTTTTTGTTTCATCTTCCTTACTAATTGAAAATGGGCTTTCAATGCAGAATGCTTTGAAATTGTGTGAAGAGATAGAATTGGAAATGAACTTAATTAACTACAAACTGTCCAAATCAATCAGTGTTTTACAGTGCCTTTGTAATATACAGAGTTCATAATTTACTTGGGATTTGCCATAATACGTATGCCATAATTGCAAAGTAATCACGCTTAGAGAGTACAAAATTCAGTGTTGCATTCTCATGCTGTATTGGGATGAAATGTCTATGCACCACACTGGATTGGGGGCAAAAGGCTGTATTTTTCCATTAACCAAACAGAGGACTTCTATAAATTAGGGCACTTCTCCAAGTCTGGCAGGGCTTTCAGATGTTAATAGCTAGAGAGAAAAAATTCTTTGAATTCGATGTCCAGGCAATCTGGCATTTCAAATTGTAGTGTTTTTGCTACACCATCCATGATGTTTGCAGCATGGAAACCATAAGCTTATAAGAAGATCAGGCAAAATAATTCCCAAGCAAAGCTTTTCAAAATTTCTGTAGGTTTCCAGTCAGTTTTCAGAGAGTAAAACAACAAAATCAAAGCTGTTAAACAGCTTGGCATAGTATTTATTTCACTTGTGTTTGGGCATCTAGAAGCTCTCCAAAGTTGTGTGCCTGATCCACAAATCTCAGAGCTTTGATGCTTCGAAAGTTGCTATTCTGGATTCTTGTATGGAACAGAAGATTTTCCAGTATTCCAAAAAATAGAATAGTTTTCTGTAGTTTTCTTCAAACCCTTCTGCAACACAGGCTGTGATAACAGCCTTGTTCTCAATTGCTCGTAAATAAACATAATGTTTCTCACTGAGTAATGCTTGAATAAAAAAGTAGGGAGTGACTTTTACAATCCCTTACAGCTCTGCTTTCCTCTGTGAATAGATCAGATTCTTTCTTGACCCTTTCTGAGTTGCTGGCTTCATCCATGTACGTTTTAGTTGCAGTGTCATGAGAAACTAATTTGTTTTTGTCACTCTTGTTTCCTTTTGTTTCTAGCAATGTTATACTTCCTTTTCAATGGCAGTGTGTGGGGGTCAATAAGTAGTTTCTGTTGAGAATTGTAACTGAATCTTTGGTGAAAAGGAAGTTAAAATAATAAATGTTAGCTGAAGAAACTTGAGAAATATGAGAACAGTATGTGACTTGTCCTAACGAATGCATGATTTGCTGACAAAATCTGTTCATCCTAAGTACTCCAGGGGCCTTTGCTAAAGGGTCAGAGATCCTTATTCTCTGGAGAAGTCCTTTTAGCCATGACACAGCTGTTGATGATAATTGCCAGTTGCAGGACACAAGGCTAACAGGAATCCTATTCGTTGTTGAGTTCTGGCCTTTGTCTCAGAGAACCTCAGAGATAATTTATTTCAACAACAGACTGTTTCCAGTTTATGTGTGACTTACTCTTTTATTCCTGTCACCAGTACAATAACTGATCAAATTTGATTGGTAGGAACCCTTCCTTTGCCCGTCTCAGAGAGTAAATGCTGAGAATATGGCAGACAACACATGGTAGTCCAAATTGAACTGTAACCTGGGAGAGTTTTGAATCTGTAATCTTTTTAAAAATTGCAGTGTGGTTTAGAGGAGAACATTTTAACATCTGAGGTAATGAATAGCGGAAGGTGTATAAGCACACAGGTGAAATCAGTGACACAGTACTTCAGAGTATTTAGTAACTGATGTACATATTTGTGTAAATACACATTGACAATCCTCCAGCAGCCACATTAAGGCACCTATGCTTTATAGTTGAGAAAAAGAGAGGAAAAATAGCTAATGACTGGTTAAATCCCTCTGTACTTATCTGAGATCAATCACATCCCGGGAAAAAGCTGTTGTAACTTCAAATAAATTGGAGAGCTGTGGGGAAATTGCTTTTTATATCAATTTTTTTTTTTTTTTTTACCAGGATGCAGTTTTGGGGATGAGGTCTTTTTGTACCTCCTTTTAGGATCTGTAATTTTTCAGGGGTTCACAGTAAGGATGTCCTTTGCATCCAGTGTTCTAGAAAACTTCTTGCTTATTTCATGGAAGGATACACACTGTCCCTGGCATCTTACTAGCAGACAAGTCTCATTTTCTCTTTTCTTTTTTCCTTTCTGGTAAAACATATTCTCTAATAATGTGTGTCAGGAAGATTTTGAAGCTTGAGGACTGGTGAGTATCATCCATTTAAAAGAAGGGGCATAAAGCTGGGCATGAACGGAACTCCAGTTTGCGTCTTTTCCTGCCAGTGACAGATCTTTGCAGTACTTGTGTTGCTCTAGGCACTGTAACCCGGCCTTGAAAATGCCCAGTTGAACAAGCTGGCTTCCAGTGATATAATAATGAGCACTTCTCATTCTCCAGCCAAAGTCATTATGCTTGGGGTATTCCTTCCAGATGTTCACCAAAATGTGCTTCGTGCTTCTTCTGCCAGCTTACCGTATGTCAGGAGCATATCCTTGGCCTGGCCCAGCAGGGATTTACTGGCAGGATGGAGTCAGAAAGAACTGGACTGGCTGGCTGGAGCAGTTATGTAAGGAAAAAGAGAAGCTAAATATCCAATAAGTGTGATATAAAATGCTGTCCAGAGAGTGGAGGTCAGAAGAGCCAGCAGGCACAGACGGGGCTGTGGGACTGCCAAAGACAACTGACTGCGTTCAAGGTGTGTAATTCATACTTATGTACTAATCGCTTTGCAAGCTGTCTGGACTGGGAGGCCAGTGGCAGATGAATGGACACATACCTGGGTCTGAGCCCAGCCTACGAGCTCAGAGAAGTTTCCTGGGAAGCAAGTACCAGCCACTTTCTGGATGGATGGTAAGGTGGCACTTGCTGTGATATGGGCAACAGACTGCCCGGTTATTAGAGACTGCCAGCTGTCTTCACTTTGAGTGTAAAGCTGCTGCCATCACAAATAAACCAGGCCCTGCCCCTGACAGCAATAAGCCTGAAAACCTGAATATTTGGCATATTTAGAGTCATAAAGAAGTAGGTCCCTATTCACTACGGCACTGAGCAGAGTGCTTAACTTGGACAGGTGAATGCTCCCACTGACAAACTCCTATTGAGCAGACATTTTGATGAACACACACCAAAGCACTGTTGTGCATGGAGAAGTTGCTATTGATTTAAGTAAGCTTACACCCATAAAGGATTTTTTCATCACTTACTAAGAAACAAAGAGCAGTAGTTATAGATGAGTTTCATCAGAAGAAGGTTATTGCTGGAAATCCTTTCGTCTAATGTACGAAAACAGACAAGGCTGCCTAAGCAGAACAAAACAAAAAGGCAGCTAATGCCCATAAAGCTTCCAGACAGTGCTTTTTAGTCCTTAGAGCTTTGGAAACAGATGAAGGGCAATTCAATTGCTCTTAATGATACTCCACTGAATACATGCTTTATTTCAAAAAGCCAACTGCTCTAAATGCCATTGACAAATGTAATCATAACGTACAAGTGTCAGTGTCAGTGTAAAACTATACGCCATTTCATATATTTTGCACCTTGTAAACATCAAATAGTTCATTTTTATTTACCAAAAAAAAAAAAAAATCAAAGCAGATGGAGCTCAGCAGTGATTTGTAGTATAATTCTTAAATTTATTTTTAATTACAGATTTGTTAGTGAAATATAATTTCAAAGAGCAGTAGTAGCTGGACTTTCTAATGGATAAAGCTACATAGAAGAATGATGCTTTGAGTTCAAAATAGATTGAAGTCTTGTGTATTTCACGCTAAGCAGATGCCCTGAGAGGAGTTTTCACTTAAAAGAAATCTCTAGGATACAGCAATGTAGTTGTGAATGGTTTTGTATATGTTAACTGTGTTGTATTCAGACACGGGGAAGCTTATGTGTATAGGTTTAAATATGAAGTTAATGTAAGTAATCCGCAGTCCATTCTTTATGAGTACATGTAATTTCAGAAACAAAATGAAAATTATGGGTAGTATCCTCAATAGCTGAGGTTTTATGAAGAGCCTTCTGGGGATCAGCACAGATGTGGGTGCTGCAGAGGCTATAAATGTTGCAACTCTTAGCACTGCTGCTGCATCGTAACCACGAAAGAAGCCACTTCTCCACTGTTTGCGTTAGTGGAATTGTTCCATGATAAAACAGGTTTCACTGGGACTTGTTACCTTTCTGACTTTTCGCATCAGAATGTTAAGACATACTGCAGCTCATTTCTTTACAACTTAGTAGCATGCAGAAGACTTTGGAGTGGGGATCTCACAAACTCAAGACGTACATTAAAAGTATATTTCAAGTAAATGCACGTTTATGCTCTGCAGATCTCATGATAACCTCCATATAGTGTGTGTTCACTGTGAGCTTTTATGAAAGTGGTTGCAAACCAAATTTAGATATTATTTAAAACAACAGAGATCAAAGCAAAACCAGTAAGGATTACATTGACTGGAGTAAAATTTGACGGCTACTATGGAAAGTATACAAGAAAGAATGGAACATAATTAATTGCTCTAAATCTCTCATAATTATTCACTCTATATCTTAGACATAAGTTGGTATGCCCTATAGAAAGGCTAAGCCTGTGTGCAGCTTCTGTGAAGAACAGTCACCACAATAAATAGAAAGTGTTCAGGAAGTGTGAAGGATGTGGCAGGTGAGGAAACGGGGTAGTTTAAACAAACAAACAAAAAAGTAAGCAAGAGACAATTGTGTTGTGTGATTCCCTATATCACAACTAAAAGATTTTAAAGGATTTTAAAAGGGTTAAGGAGCAGATAAGCATCACAAGCTGCAGACAAGAAAAATATGGCAATGGTAAACAATGATTTAGTATGTTTCTTAAAATGCCAATGAAGTGTGTGATAACAGCCTTGTCCAGAAGCGTGACTGAAAGTACTGAAGAAGTACAGTGCATTCAGTGATATGGAACAGAGCCGTGCTAGTCAGTACAGGGCAGCACTTTTGCTTATTATTGTAATTATGAGGTTCAGATATGTTTCTTGATCAGATTAAGGGTCCTATCAGTGAAAGTTAGCTGGCCAACAATCAGTGTAAGAAGTTATTGGAAATGAACTGTGGGAATTGGAAAGGAACACTGGTTCTCTGAAGGATGTGCCGAAACTCCTGTAGCCTTCAGCAAAGCTAGGATTTCAGCCACGAGGAAAGAGAGGTGAAGCCGATGTATATCTCCAAAAGTGTTGTGTGTTCTGAATGCTCAGGGTAACATATAAAAAACAGTGCTGTGCTGGCCTTGAGGAGTTGTAATGATTCTGAGGAGTCACTAGTTGGGTGTTAGTGACTGTGCCCTTATACAGCTGTGTTCAGACAAATGAAAAACTGCAGTGCTGTGCAAAATTATATTGCTGACATTACAGCATCTGTGAATAAGATCACTAAGAGAAATGGCTACGTGATTAGGAATTATTTCCCTCTGATCTGGGAGTCTGTTTTGTGGCTCAGGAGTATGTGAAGGTAGAACCTGATCTTATGTAGCATGGAAGCCAAGAATTTGCTTAAGTGAATACTTACGAAATGAATGAGTCATAGTTTTTCATGAGTCCCTGGCTATACAGCAGGTTTATTGGCGACTTACTTGGAGGAATGTTAGGAGGTCAGCAGCGTCTCAGTACTGTGAGGCTGAGGTGCAGTGTTTCCCTTCCAATGGCAGCGCTGAACAACCTGGTGGCAGGCAGCGAGAAATTAGGCTTTCTATTTGTGCTGTATTCTTACCTGGAAGTTGATACTGACTCAAAAAACAGTAAGACTGAATTTTTTGCCAGGAGTGTATGTCAACATTCTAAGTCTAGAGTGTAATTAATTTTCTATGGTTCCTTCTGTATGGCATCCATAGTACTCAGTGAAGTACATCTTCCTGTCAGCATGCAGCCATTAGCTGACAATGCAGTTGCTAGCTACAGCACAGTCATTTTTTTTACATCTCATCCTTCAACAAATGAAAAGCACCAAGGAATGCCCTACTCCATTGTTTTGTGGTAATGTATGTGTGAAAAGCAGCTTATTCTAAGACGAGGATAAGCCTGTCTCTCAAATTTACAATAAAGATTTGCTTTTGAAATCTTCAGATAGGAAAATACAGCTAGCAGCCATTCCATCTGTTTATTTGAATAAGCAAATCTTATGGTTGAGAAGTTCTGTAGTTGTTCTGGAAAAAGCTATAAACAGTGTATTGTTTAGTTTTGAAAGACATTCAGCTAATGTTAGATTAACATGGCTTTGGTAAAAATTGTTTTTTAGCATATTCAAACATTAATAATAGTTTTATTTTAAGAGTTCCCAGATTTCTAAATACCTGAGATGAATTGGAAGAGCATGTTCACAGATTTAGATGCTACAACATGTGCAAGTTTATTTCACCACTCATCTTACCCTGTTGTAAAGTGTTCATCTGAAAGAATAAATCCAAATGTCTCCCCTGGTACAGCTCAGCATACAGCATGCTAGAATTATTTTGTTGTGGATGAAAGGAGTACCAAGATTTTTGCATATTTTCAGATTAATTTTCCATGTCAATTTAGTCTATAAATACAAGCAAAGGTTTGAAAAGCTTTTGTTACCCCAAATGGATCATTCTTGTTATTCTCAAAGGGACATACTCCTTTTAAAACAACAAGCTTTAGGATTTACTAATCAGCTCCATCTAAAATCCTTTACTTCTAGTCGGGACAAAGCACGATCAGTGTGCCAAGCCATGCAAAATTTAAATGAATTTGGTATTTGCGATAGAATATAAGAAAAAGAAATCTAAACGTGAAGTTGTCATTTGTATTTCATGGCAAGCTTATTGATCTAACCAGCACTTAACACAGAGTCTTTACTGAGATGAAAACAGTGAGAAATTATATTTCTCTAGAAAGTCAAAGCAAACAGTCTGTTATATAAATATAGATAATCTGTAGATTTTTCTAGTGTATGTGGTAACATTGTTTTGTCAGCCTACAGGAGAGCTCACGTGGCTGTGCTCAGAAAGGGAAGTATATCTATAGAGCATCAGGATAGTATCAGTCCTATTGCTTTGGAGTAGAAGCAAGAGATGTTACCTTAATCAGTTAGAAAATCCAAGAAGGAATTTGTGTTCCTCTTCAGTCATTTACAGAAGCTGAATATCAGTGCATTTATGAATAAAGAATCAATATTTATGGTAAAAGCCTTTTGAATGATCTCTTTGATTAAAATAATAAAACTGGAAGTTCAGAGCTCTGACAAAGAGTGAGCATCTCAGGCATTGCTACTTAAAAGCCCAATCAGCACAGAGAGTAAGGATGCTGTTGATTCTTAGTGCGGATGAAATGTGTATATACATGACCACTGTGACACACAGATATCTTTAAAATGTAGTGGGTTTGACAGGACTAATTTTATATACTTTTGTCATTTATTTGACAGTCCAACATTACACACGGTTTGTGGATGTGAAAATGTAGAAGACTTTTGAGTTCTCTGTAAGTAAATTTCAGCAATATTTACTGTAAACCAGTATATCCTATGCATAGAACAGTTAAACTGCTGTTTCAGATTCTGGATCGTGCTATTTCCATCTCTCTCTAATCTCATATTCTCCTTTAAATTATAAATTGCCCAAGTGGTATGGACTAAGCCAAGGGAACTTTTGGAATGTATTTAATATGGCTTTATTAGCTTTACTGCAGGCTCAGGATATGATTTGGTGTGTTGGAAACATATCTGTATTCAATGATGTCTCTCTCAGGATTCATTCCCTTTTAATGAACAGTGAGAGATGATAGCGGTGTGTGTGATGTATGTTTTAGCATGGTTGATGGGTTTCTGCAGTTAAAAAGTACATGTCATTGTTATTTACTCTGTATTATTTATACTGCAAGGCTTCTCTGAGGTCCTAGCCCCATTGCACTAAGCAATGTAAAAATATAGATATCATCTCTATTTTTTTAGCTGGTTTTCCTGAGAATAAGAGACAAAGACAGGCCTTGAGAACAGTGAGTCATACTACTACTTTCTCCTCAAGTACAGTCGATGTTCTGGGATAAGGCATTTGCTGGTGAGTAGCTGATGATGGTCTGTTTAACCATTTCAGCTGTTCTTGGCATACAAAGCATTATAATATTGGGCTTCTCGCTGTCTGTATTCATGATGCTGTTTTACTATTTGTCACAGAAAAGAAGGGTACAAAGTGAATTCGAAACTCAGTACATCCACTAAATCACGCCTTAGAAAGAGCCTACAGAATGAACGGACAGTGTCTAAAACAGAGGGGATCTGAACTCTGCAGTATTAATTTTGTTTAATAATAAGTTTAGATTTGAATGCCATTTTTGGAAGTTTGGCCCACCTAATATAACATTTATGAGCAATGTGCTTCTTTTGTGTAGAAAGCATTACTCATTTTAACAAATTCTAAGTCAAGCATATTTGTTTAAGCATGCATTTAAGTTTCTCCAGCAACAGTTTTTTATCCTGGAAATTATTAGGAAGGGCTTTTCATAACAAAGGTAGTGACTGACTGCATATTTTGTTTTATAAAATCTCTGAATTTCCCTTTGGCTATCCTAGTGAGAGACACTGATGGCAAAGAACTGTTAAAGCATCGTTACTTTGTTCTAGTGGTAAAATAAGCCATCTTCTTTAAGAACACAATGTAATTAAGTTAAGAACAGATACCTCAGAAAAATATGAATTAATCACTATAGTGATTAGTTTTAAAAAGATGTGAGGTGGACTTGCATTTTGTACGCTAGACAGAATAATTCTGTCTGTTTAAGTAAATACATAGGTTTTGATGACAGGTTATTTTAGGTTCTTGTAAGTAATGATCCAAATCCATCAGCTGCTATGGCTCAGTATTCCTGAATACTGATTATCTTCAGGAGCTGTAATAAATAAAACCCATGTAAGACAGGGTTTCATTAAAGCATTTTCTTATGTTTTCTGTTTTGTGATTTTCTTTCAATTGATTGTTTATAAAGCAAAGTTTAGCTTGAAATGAATTATTTCCAAGTGATGTATTATTCGAAGTAATACTTCAGTCATATTCAATGTTGGAGGAGAACGTATTTATAGTGCCTAGTTTTACTGCCTTGCAACAGTTGAAATCCACTAAGATAATCAGCTACGATAAAATTATGTTATTGAAGAGCCTAGTGAGTGACTTATAAATTTTATGTAAAAAGCTTAACAACCATTATCTATTTCTTCTTCTGAGTGGATGAAGATAGGACTTGGCTATCCAAAAGCTCATACGAACTGAGTCGTTTCACATGTTTTCAAAGCAAAACTTGATGATTAACCTCCCAGAAAAGGGGGAAAGTGCTGTTAGCTACATTCTCTCCCATTTCGGTGGAGGTCTGTTGTGCCGTAGAAATGCAAAAAGAGCTGCTAAATTACTGTGGTCCGTTGAGGACTTTTAATAGGATCTCCTATCATAACGAGACATTGTAAAATTCCTTTTAAATAGGTTGTCTTAATTTTAATAGTTCTACACATAATAAAATGGGATCTCTGAAATTTTGAAGGAATTATGTGAGATGTAGTTTAATATTATAAACTGAAGTACTGTTAGAAGTTGGGTTTCTACTGAATTTTCTTATGACATTGGCTGCCCTTCAGGATATGATGATTCTTTAGGGATATAGTGTGATAAAATTACTGATTCACTGGAAATGGAGTAATTCCTCCTGGCACGTGACTGAGGGGAAAAATACAACAACAACAACAACAACAAAAAACCAAAACAAAATGAAAGAGAACACCCCCCAAAATTAATCATAGCGATGAAGACTACATGTATAAATATATATACATAGGTATATCCACATGCACATACGCACACAAAGTGATAGAAATGTACTTCAAGATGATATTGACTACAGTTATTTAATTTGCATCCACTTGATTATGTTCTCAGCCCTTTGGTCTGTGTATATTAAAATTTACCTGTGCTGCACACAACCATGAGAGATTAATAGTCACCTGATGATTTGCTTGTCCCACTGACCATTTTGGAGATGTCTCTTTAAGTGCGAAGAATTAATTCTGGTAATCATAACCTTCCGGTTGGCATGTCAAAGACACAATCAGACCTGGTAGTTATGTTATTGCACTTCCAGTACAACCTCCTCATTGTCCTACAAAAGCAAAGCCATCATTTTGATTATCAATACCATTATTTTTTCTTCAGTTAAGAGATTGATTCCTGTAACATTACAGAGTGGAAAAAATAAACTTTTTGCAGATCAATAACACAACACTTTTCTTCCCTCAGACAATCCTGATAAATGCAGCTTTAGATTGCTTATCTTACTGACTCTACAGCTTAGAGGGGGGAAAAAAAACAATTTTTTTTTTCTCTTATCTTTCAAATTTACACTGCCTACTTGCCGTTAAACTGCCTTAAAATTCTTCAGTAATCATCATTTTGGTCATTGAAGTCGTGCTGCTATAATTTTTGTATGTTATGTTGACATTATATTCCAGTAGTTTAAAAACCAGCTTCAGAACACCCTGGGTTCACAGGTCAAATTAATTTAAAAGTTAGATGGAGCACTGAATGCTATTAATGGAAAATTGATCCTGGGAGATAAAACTCATTACCTAGGAATGCATAACTGGAGTATTACCTCAACACAGGTCTCTCAGTGTCCTCTACCATCTAAAGGGATCTTGATATATGTTTTCCTTAGAAGGACATTAGAAGACACTGCAGTGTTTGTGGTTCCAAACTGTTAAAGATTTTTTTCAATGTTTAAATGAGAAAAAGAAAATCCATCCAGAAGTATCTTTTATTATTATTATTGAGTATGAGCTCCTTGAATAAATTCTTGAGTATAAACTTACTAAACAGTATGGAGCCCTGCTGGTCCCTAATATAGCAGAGTCCTACTAGAAAGGACATCAGTGTGGCATTGAATAGGCTGCCTTGCTCTGAAATCTCAAAATAACTGCATAGTCCTGAGTTTTAAGTCCCATGAGCAAGTTGCCTTTCTGCTGTGGTTCTCAGTCAGCATTTCTGCTGTGCGTAATTCTGTGTGTGTATCTTAACCTCATCCTACATGCAATTGAAAAGTCCCTTTGTGTTTGGCCTGTCACTCAGAAGATGTGTCATTGAATGCTATTACCTCTACAGGTGTCCAATCACAGCCTGTATCTAACTGGAGTTGCTTTGTCTGAAATACTCAGGCTAACAAAGGAGGAACCATTACAGCCTATTATATGTGAAAGGAACTTTTGCTGGACTCAGTAAGTGGCCCAATTTGTCTAAGAACTCCACCAAAGTATCCTAAGTGGATTCTTAGGGCTGCCCGGTAGACTCTGGATGGCTCCCCTGCTATGCCTCCTTTGTTTAATCCTCCTATTGGAAATTTTTCCTCAAATATTCATTTCAGTTCGGTTATTAGCATCATTTCGATCTCACCTCTGTTGCAATTCATTATCCCTGATTTACTGGGAAAAGTGAAGCATCAACCTACTGAAGATGGGTCTGTGAGGGATTATTTCATTTTATATTTATACTGAACTTTTTAAAGGGAGCATTTTATACTTAGGAATTAAACTTACTGATGCTGGTAAAAATAATAGCACCTCTAGTGGTATTCTGAATGGCTAGTACATGTACTGATAATTCCCTGATGTAAACTGATGTACAGCAACCGGTGTAACTTTCATCTCTCTGACACAAAAATCAGGTTGATAAAATTCGAAAGTAGAAAATGGGAACTACACTGAGCTGTTCACCAGAGGTTCAGTCTCTGCAAACAAGATGCTGTAGGCATTCATGAAAAATGTAGCCTCTCTGACTCTCTTTGCCCAGTAGGGTCATGTCCAGATCCTTTCGCCTTTAAATCACATTGCTTCTTGCTTCACTGTTGCATCTTGCCCTCATTCCTAGTTTGTTGCTGCCTTACAGGCTTCTGTTGTTCTAGAGACAAGAGAGGAACGTTTATTAAGAGAGATTTATTTGGAAAGGTCAGACTCTACATTACCTCAGTATTAGGTTCAGTCTGCAGAATAATGATTTCATTTAGAGCACAGGTTTTGCAGACGTCGCTTATTTTAAAATATGGCTTTGAGGAATCAAACCTGTCAAAATCTGTTAAATGAATGAATCTCTGTTCTGCTGAGTGCTTCTGAATCACTAGAAGCTCTAGTAGGTTGATTTACACTAAGTTTTGATTTTAAACAGTGAAAAACACTACATACTGATGATAAGTTTAAAAAGCAAACAAAAACAGTCTTCCAAATAATTTGGAACAGAAAGTTTAAAACACAGATTGCTTCACCTTTCCAGTTTTATGAAGAGAAAGGTTTATAAACATGTAAGAGACAAAAACGGAAAGAAAATTCTCTTTTAGTAATGCTTTTTAGTGTAGTCACACGAATAATTTCACCAGGTCAGTCTATGAATTAACATCAGTTCTGTGTTATAGCTCTTTAGTACCACCCCATAAACTTAGACATAGCTTTTTTTTTTTTTTTTTTTTTTTAATTGCTCAATCTGACAAAAAGAGAGTTGCTGTAAAAGTCCAGAGTATGAAGTCCAGGATTTAAATTTTGGTTTCATTCACAAAGACTTCATTCTGCATGTTACAGGGCTTTATACCAGCAGGATTTAGTAAAGCACATACTGTATTTTTAACAATGAGGCACATAGGATCTGTAGCCTTGCAGTATCATCTGCAAATTCATGTGTGTATGCCAGGCACAGGATGAACACAGATCGAAAAGAAACTCTGCAGACATCTTGTATGTGACAGGATACAACAGATTTAGTCAGAAATACACAAAGCAGTATTAGCTGACTGCAGCCTCATAAAACCACAGTGGCATATACTTTAAGACTTTTCTGAGCATTAGTGTGGTTTAAAAGGTGTTTGAAAGAGTATAATGGAATAATTTGTGGATATTTATGGGACCTCTTCCCAGTGTGAGAGCAGTAGGGGAAAAAGTGCTTGTTTAAAAAGTAACAAGCTGAGGAAAGATGCTGGGGTCATGGGCTAACCTAAGGCAGGCACTGACCTCCTTAATACCCAGCAAGAGCCAAACAGCATAGACACAGGGTAAGAAGGGCTTTGAACGTGAAAGTAAGAAAAGCTTTGAACAGGAAAATAAGCAGCTCATTTGAGGCAACAGAGGAGAGAAAGTGCCTAGAGAAACAGCATGTAGGAAAGACTGTCAGTTATGAGAATGTTGTTGTCAGAAGTTAGTAGGAAAGGTTACATAATGACATGTTCTGCTTGTCATCTAGGCAGGTTCTGTAAGGGTTTGGCATACTCTGCATACAAAAACCTAGAGAGAAATTGGGCTCAGAAAGAGTGCCCAGGGCCCAAAGGAATGGACAGGACAGAAATAGTGAGATTATAGATAAATTCATGGTTTGCTTTATGAGAGAAATGAAGGAAGATGACAGGAAAAAGGGTGTTTAAGATCTCTCTTCTAATTAGGTAGGTAGTTCTATGGGAGTAGATTCTTACAGGTCTGCAAGGAGAGATCACAGGTGCAGCTCATGCTCTGTGAACAAAGGTAGTTCTGGAATATAGAAAAGAACAAGGAAGACATCATAGATGGTGCCTGAATTGCATTTGAGAATGTAAAATTTGAGAATTTGGGACAGAAAAAAGACAATGTTGAGAGAGTCCTTCCAAATGTTGCAGAAGGGATATGGGTTCCAGTGATATAGAGAATAAATAATACCATAAGTCAGTCAGAAAACTGAAAGAGAAGATTTCAGAAGGAATTCATTAGTTGATTTGGTTTTACATTTCTTGGCTTATTTCATACAACTTTATCAGCTATCTTTTTGTGCATTTGCTTCTTGCTTAAAAATGCACCTGTTGCCTGTTTGGAATCTGTCACTTTATTCTAGCCATGTTTGTCCTTGCATTTCTTTTACTCTCTGCATTTCACATCGCTATGCATCCTTTCTTTAATACCTTCTTTTCTGACACCAAACCCATGTTTCTTCACTTAGCAGCTCTTCAACATACTGCCTTCCTTTGTCTACCCCTATGTATTTTACCAATACTTTGTTTCCTTCCTCTTTAGTGATGCCTGCGTTTCATTAAGTAGTTGGAAGGCTTCTTTCTTAGCATGTCTTGAGCACAGAGCTTCCTTCTGATGTACAGCTTAATCCTTGCCCACATGTAGCCTGATTTCTTTCTATTCCTATTCCATATAATCAGCACAGGATTTTCCAGATGAATAATAGTCTTCTGCCTGTGTATTTGTAGCATTTATGGAATACTGGAGATGGGATATCTTCTAGCACCCCAACTCAGGATACTAAAATGAAAGCTAAATAACAGTTGCAGAACTATTCACATTTCTGCATCAAAAACTTACTTTTCCACTACCTTAAACCACATATTCTCATTTATGTCTGTTCAAAGTGAATGCAAAATCATAACGTGAAAGGACTATTTGAGACTGAAGTTAATAGAAAATCGATCATGAAACTAAAAGAAAAAAAAAGTCAGCTGCTCTTACTATTAGCATTTAACAGAATCTGTCACTTTGTCAGTAACCAAAGGAAACATTTAATGAAAAAAAAAAATCAGGGAGATGCAAGTAGTATGCAAATTATAATTGAAATTGCTTGTTTTGAGACTGACCCTTGAAACATAAACACAGTACTGTGTTTTTGAGTCCAGGTGGGATTTTCTATCTCTACGATCACAATAATACTTGGGCATCTGTTTTGCTTAAATACTGAAAAATAATTTACAGAGAGTTTCAGCACATCTATATTATTTACAGTATTTTATGCTTAGATCAACTCTAACACAAAAAGCGACTTGCCAAAAGCAACATAGAGATCAATGGCTGAGCTTAAAAGTAAAATTCAGGAAGCCTCATTGCCAGCTTCCTCTCTACCCACTAGACATTGTACTCCATAAATATGTGATCAAAAGATTGCTCTGGTGCATGCCTCTGCTGGGGAAGAGGTGGGGGGGACCTGAAAAAAGTCTGTCTCCTTGGACACATTTAATAACATTGTGGTGACAATTTTTTAATTGTAAGTCAAAATGAATGAGCATGTTACTTGCGATCTGTGTCATATCTGTTTTCGTTTCTGAAACATGACCTGTCAGGAGTAAAATATTTAGTGGGCAGTACAATGAAATCATTTGTTATTTGTGGGAACCTGTGAACTGATCAAGGAGGAGAACTGTTGTGCAAGCTGGCGCTGAAATGAACACAAAGCCTGAACCTGCCAGCTTCTTTTGTGTTGCCACCTACCTCTTAACCACGAGTTCTCTGCACTGTCTGTGTTTAGCATCTCCATTCGCTTCCTCCTTTATATGAAGTCTCCCTGTAAGTGAGAATGTCAACCTAGGATCAAAGAAGAAGAGGCATGTGCTTATGAACAGTTTTCTATCAGAAAATTTAATCAAGGTTCTTTTAATCAAAACATTAATCTTTTGGACACATATCACAGAGAGAATTCAGGGCAAAACCTTGCTGCCGTTGTATCTTTTTAGAGTCATTCTGTGATTGCAACATATCAGCAAAAGGTAGTTGGGAAGTGAGGCAACGTAGATATCAAGAAACGATTCTAAATATGATTAAGTTGATATTTTTTACTTATCTCTCTCTGTAGCTTCAGTCCGTTAGGGAATGGTTGTGAAATAAGTTTGGACAATGGCCAATGAGTAAAGAGAAAATCACCTTAAGAAGCTCACCATAAATGTAGCAGGAAAAGGTGAATCTCCTACACCCAGAAATGAGATTGAGCAAGTTTTTTTTTTTTAAGAGGATTGCAAAACTGCAAATGGGCAGTATTTTAAAAATGGTGTTATATTCCCTTTTGTTTAGGTGACAGAACAACTTGTTGTAGATTGCAGTGATATTATCTTGGTCATCTTCAACAATGAAACCATGCAGATTTCCATTTAGTTTTCAGCTTGATTTACCAATGAATGCATGAAAAGAAGGCACTGGTATCTGTTCTTAGTATTTTGAGGCTTTGATTAGGGTTTTAATCAGAGTCAGTTCTCTCAGAAGACTAAAATGTTCATTCCAGTTCAGCGCACTACTCTGCTCTCTAGGATGTCTCCAGTCATTTTTTAACTGCATTGACCTTCAAAGTTGCAAGATCCGGTTTAAAAGAGAATGAGAACCTTTCTTGCATCTCCTTTTTTCCTCTTGTATCATAATTTATGTGTGGGGTTTGGGGATGTAATTTGTCATTGAAAACTTCCATGATTTTTTCAAAGAAGATTTTTCCAAACCTTTTTCTTTCCAAGTTAAAAATGTGTTGGCATAATGAAATGATCGCCCATCAGTGACTTTATCCAGGATACATCTGCTTTCATCAATCCTGGACATGGTGTTAATTAGATTTCTCTGAAGCCTATCCTGCAGCAGATGTTTTAGGCTCACCCCTTACCATGTATCCAGGAGGTATCAGATGAACTTTGCTAGCAACAGGGTTGGTTGTGATGTCTTGGAGATGTTGTTTGTTGCCGTTCTAAGCGTTATGCTTTTCATAGATCAATGAAACACTGTCCCCAATTTAATTGCAACATC
>JAOWBP010004313.1:5380749-5391900 GCA_028571105.1 Tragopan temminckii | reverse complement strand
TCCTCAGTGATCAACTTAGTATTATACTTGTTTACCACAAATGGATGATCAAAAGCCCTTTCCCTGACAATCTAAAGGAAACTGGTAAGGAGAACCTGATCTTTTTCTATCAGAGATGACAAGACTCCCACTTGTAGGAGTAGTTTTTGAGCTCCGTAGGAACTTGTAAATTTTATCCATTTTGTGGAGAAGAAAAAAACCCTATTTTATTTGTTTTGTAAAAAACACTAATGGTAATTCCTTCAGGAACCATCAGTCACTTGCTAATGGTGCAGGAAAGTGTACAACTACTTAGCATCTATTAGTAAAACAAAATTCACAATGAAAGAAGTTGAAATGCTTTAGGGAGGTGCTATTGAAAACTAATTAAGAGCTGTTGAAGAAGTTCTTGTGACAGTTTGAAAAGCAGTTTTGTAAAAAATAGTTGTGTCTGTCTGAATTACCTGCAGAGGGAGAATTGAAAGGAATGACAGTAGTTTTGTAACCACTTCTGCTGCTGTTAAGCTGAACCTAGAATTTTTATTTTGGATATCAGGATGAAATCTTGGGATTGTGCATTCAGCAGTGAATTCTTATCACAGCAGATTGGTTGTACAAAGAAGTTCTCTAAGATGTTTGTTTCTTTAGTTTTCTAATGAGACAATGATCCTCTCTCCATTGTACAGTTATAATGTAATGTCATGCAAATAGCTGATATCCACTGTGCTTAGAACTTCAGAACTTCAGTATGTTTATTTTTCACTCCTCACAATTTTGGAATTCAATGTAAATCTCATTTTACGTGTTATCTGGCTTTGTGCTAGTGAGACCATGGAAAGTAATGAAAAAGAAAAGAAGCTCTGGATATCATAGTAGACTTCATATCGCAACGTCCACATTTATTCTGTCTGCAGTGTATGGTGGTTGTTATTACTATGCTTCAAATGAAATATTTGCCTCCTGAACCAGAGAGAGCCTCTGAAAGACCATTCTCTTCTTCATAGTATTGGTAAATGTCTGACTTATGCTGTTCTGCCAGTGGTAGTGAGAGTTTCAGGAGAGAATTCTTTTTGGAGTAGATGTCACCTTATGTTTTAAAGTAGGTCAACAAAAGAATTCTGTTCTAAAAAAAAAGTACAGCTTTCTGATTCAGAGCCATCCCTTATCCTAATATGTACTTAGATGTGATGAAAAGATGTTCAGATACTCTGATCTGAAGATGTATTCATGTTCAGTTCTATTTCTTCCATGTATTCACATTACACAGCCACAAAATTGTTGGCCTGTAGCTGTGCAACGAATGAGGGATTGCTTTTAGAAGAGAATTACATCATCTACTATGATAGATCCATGTTGCAAAATGTCTGAAGAGTATGGCTTTAAGGTGGAGATGATTTCTAGAAGTTAATTACTGTTAAGGGATAGACACTGGGGTTTGCCATTGTGTACCTGAGACTGAATGGTGAACCAAGCACAGATGTTTGACGTATTTAGCTGAAAGAAGGACAGGATGTAGAAAATCATTCAAATTACTCAGGCCCCGAAAGTCTAGTGAGTTTCAAGGTGACTTTTGTTCTAAATATTTAAAAAGTCATCTTTAACCTACAGGATTTGGAGTCTCCAAAATGCAACATAGTGCATATGGAATAGACATATTTCCTGGAAAACTTTGCATTTTGCTCTGCAGTCTGTATTAAAAGTAATTCAAAATTCCTCACACAAGGATGGTAGAAGCCACTGGGGGAACACTGGGATGATGATGCCGCTGGAGGCTGTTGCTTCTTAGCTTGCTTAGTACCTGGATTAAAATCAGCCCTCAGATAATATAAGCACATTACTTAATGTGATTCAGAATAAGAGATTTTCATCTTGATGTCTTTCTTCTTCTTGCATTATTGAAAGCACGATTCACCACTCTAGTGGGGGACCTCACCTAAATTAAACTGGAATTGCTAATGTAGTACAGGTTGTTAAGAAAATAAAAAACTACTGTGTGCTGATGACATTCTTATTGTGTTGTGGGTAATTTCTGTATTATCAGATGTTGTACCATATTAGCAAGAACTGAACAATCCCACTGATGTTATGTTGAGGTTATTCAAGTACTAGAACTTCTCCAGCATATTAGAAAAAAATTCAGTGCTGCTTTTCAGTAGGACACTGTTGAAAGGACAAACAGAGAACTGGTTTGTCTATTGTGACTTTTATATACATGGAAATTTGGAACGTCAGCTTCCTCTTTTTCTAGTATAGGACTGTAATAGACAACAGGACTTTAGCTGTAGAGTTTCACGTTTAAATCTCTTGAAGTTTTGTAGAATTTGAACCTTTGTGTCGTTCAACTCTTTCTTCAAAAATCCTGACAATGTGTCATTTGCACAATGTCTTAGCTTTTTTTTTTTTTTTTTTTTTTTTTTTTTTTTTTTTTTTTTTGTCAATGAGAAAGAATTTAGTTTTTTTAATTGGAGAACTTTCTGTAATTTGGAACTACTGCTGATACAGCAATGGCTAAAACCAGCTACAGTGAGTTCTGTATAAAACTGCATGAAATGTGAAGAAGTTGGCCATAGTGGTAAAAGCAAGGGCTTGCAAAAAAATATTTCACAAGCTGACAGACAAGGAAAAAAGGTAAAACTGTGACTTAAGAAAAGTGCGTGTTTGCATGATAGGAAGTTTTAAATTACATAAAGCACTGCAATCTCAGAAATAAATGCCATCTTTTGTGAAAGTTATATTAAGAATATAAAGAACGTTACCTCAGTTGAATTATCTTCCAGATAAGTGTTTTCTCAATTACAGTAGCACTCGGTATTTTGTGATCGTCTTCCGTTATGGTATGTTTTTGTTTCGCTGAGAGGCTGCTGATTATAAAGTATCAGTAGTGACTTCTCCAGAGAGAGCATAGTGCTGGTCTTTGAGACAGTAAGTTGATACATTTTTTTCAACTAAATGTGGGTAACTGTGTGAACCCGGATTCACTAGTCCTATTTAATAGCATTGGTACGGGAACTTGGCTTTGCATTCAGTCAAGTTCATGTGGATTTTATGATAAACATGATCTGTTCAAGCTTTCTTAGAATGTTAATGACTGACATTTCAAATGGGCAAAAGTTGCAACTAAACTGTCAAGCTTGAAATAAGAAAATTAACCCCAGACATAAAGTATGAATACGGTAGAATTTTGTTCAACTACTTTTTTGTTGAGCTGGTTAATGCGTCTCTTTGCAAGTGTCTCTACTAGATAGCATGAAGCCTTTGAAAACCGGAGTGCTCATTATTTCCAGAGAAGTTGGGTTCTGATGGAGCACTTCCCTGTGCAAATGAGCACAATTCTGTGAAACAATAAATCTGAAATAATAAATTGATACTGGGGAAAATCAGGCTGTAAATTGGAGAGAAATGAAGAATGTTATTGCAAAGTAGAATTGATTTAATGAGTAAGATACACATAGAAGTGAAAAAGCTTTTATTTGGTTTAAGTATGTAGCTGTTCTACATTTATAGCTTAGTGCTTTTTTTTGGGAGCTCGTGCTGACCTATTTACCACAAATACTAATGTTTTTAACTGACTAGAACAGATACTTTTGGGATCATATCTCATAGGTCAGTTAGCAGACTTTTCTCCTCCTCTCCTCTTGGCAACTCATTCATACAGAACAAAGGACTTCTGTGATTTTTAAGTGCACTCTTTCAATAGAATTTAATATTATTACCAAATATAAAGATGCTTTTGGCATATAAGGTGAACCTTGTTCACATCTTACAGTGTTCCAGTTCTCTTTAGTGTGGATACATTTAAATTTTCTTTCTAAGTGGAAAAGTGGATGAATTGTTCCATCGCTAAGTCCTCTGTTCCTGAACACTAGAAATTCAGTGTCTAAAAAGGATGTATCTGTCACATCTCCTCATATTATATGAGATTTGCTTTGCTGATTGCTTATTGCTTTCTGTACCTTAGTCTATATTGCAATTTCTAGGTCTCCTTTGAGCATGTATGCCCTGTGGGCTAGGATATTTCATGAATAGATCTCCATTTAATGACAGTCCTTCAATTTTATCTCATTGTTCAAACATGCAATACAATGAAGTTGTCAAGTTAGTTTTTCCAGTGGTGCTTTTTAAAGCACTTCACTTACACTCTCAAAATAATATGATTAAGAGCAGCTCCAAGGAATTCTCCAAAGTAGGCTGGAGAAAGCAGCAAGATGTTAGCAGGTATTTTTTCTGCGTATTTTGTTGTAATGGGTTGAGGACTAGTGGATGCATTCTCTACCAAAATGTTCCTGTTATTAAAGTATCAATTAAGATTTTATTCTGTATTTTCTTTAGAATTCAACAAGAATTAGGTACTTTTAGGCACCTCTGAAAATTCCTCTGTTAGATTTGGGGGCCTTGCTGGGCATAGGTGAACATTTCATCTTTGAGTGTCTAACATATGGCAAGCTGCATGTTGCATTTATAAAACTGAACATATTATGCTACATCCATCCTGAAGTGTTGCAAATAATTTCTGGGTAAGTGCAGTGAATGAGTTTTCTGTACACTATGCACACGGTTGTTTTTTTTTTTTTTTAAATCATGGGTAATGTTTTATTTTTGCAGTGTTATTGTGAAACTTTAGAAGTTAATTAGTTGGGATAGTTGGACTATTTTTCTTATCTTTATTCAGCAGGGATTACAAAGAATTTGAATGTAGCACCGTGGTACAAGTCTGCTTCAGATACAGTCAATTATATAAGTCTATCAACAGCTATTTTATTATGGGAACAACTGAGACAGAAGGCTTGTGTTCTGTGATGAATATAGATTAGAAAGAGGTCACCCTGACATACATAATTAGTTTCAGAATTTTAAATTAATAGGTAGTGTGCCCCTAAGGCATCCATACATTCAGGCTGAAGCTGCAGGATATCTGGTCCAGTTCCTGTCTGCTTTTGTCAGCAATGACATGGCTTAATGCACTGCTTGTATAATGGCATAAGATATTATGGCAGAACTAAATCACTATAAAAACAAAATTTGCATATTACTTTATTCGTACTACATACATTTCCCTTTGGAAACATTTGCACTGTTAAATTATTATGCAGATTACCAGTAGATCATTGGCTCAACCTGATATGTCTTCAGGTGCTTTATAAGAGCTAAGCAGATGCTTAAAAAAGTTTCCGAAAACAGTTAATTGAGAAGATCTAGAGGTTTATGAAGTTGGTAGCACGTCTTGTTAAATGAATACTAATAATTCAAAACGACTGAACAAAAGGTGAACTGAAGGGTGTTACCTTCCAAGACCTGAATGGAATGCAGATTTCTGGCCCAAACTGGAGTAACCCAAAGCATTTCCAAGGAATTAGATTCATAGCTCCATCTCTCATCTGTTTTATTGGCTCTGACCACTGCTGGAGAGAGGTCATTATAGGCAGGACTGTGTCTTCCTTTTCTTTCTGATCTACAAGCTTATATGGGTTATCTGAGTTTCTTGAACCTTTTCAGATGCATTGAGTTTGAGTTAAGTTATAAAACAGAGCAGTTTTTATTTTTTTGAAGCATCCGAGTAGCACATGAGATCTGATAGCATTTGATAGTTTTCACTTAATTTAATATAACTGTTGTTTAGTTTATTCATATGTGAAACTGGAAGAAAAAGAAGCAAAGCAAAATAATTCAACAACATTTCTCAAAAATGGTGGAAATATATCCATACTTTTCAAGAACTGAAACTGTTGCTTTGCCATCACTAGTGAATTGAAACATAGGAGGACAAGGTTTTCTGGTGGTATGACTTTTCTATGTATTTCTTGACATGAGTAATAAAACACTTCATCATTCATTCACATAGAAAAAAAAATGACTTGACAGGCACCTTACTACACTGCAGCAAACTTCAATTGTGATGCAAAATATAAGCAGGTTATTTATTGTAAATTTTTAGATTTGTTTTTAAAGTGTGTGGGCATTATGTAGCAGATGTCTTCACCTGTAGACTTCTGGGCTTTTGATATTTCAGAATGACAAGCGTGTAATATTTAGCTAATTGTCTTTTGATTCCTGATATAACATTATTATATGTAGACAGTCAGTGGTTATTACTTAATGAAATGGAATGTGTGCCAGACAAATCCATGAACATTCAGTCTTTTTTTTTTTTTTTAGAAATAATGTTGCTGAAATAAGATGTCACCAAGTAATGGTTTCCTACTGCCACATAAATGCCATGAAACCATTTATTTAATTTATAATTATCTGTTTTATGGAAAATAAATACTGGAGCAATCCTGAAATGTTGATTTCCAAAGTAGAAGACGTTGCTCCTGTGCCAGCATTCCATTATGATGTACTTACTTCCATTATAATGCCAAATGATTGATGGGTTGCAAATTGAATCACATTTTCCTGTGGGAACTGATACCATTGAATGATTTTTCACACAATAATCATTTTGTTGAGTTCCTGTCTGTCCTTCCTTGTGGTCAACTCAAACTACATCCCTTATTCAGAGAATGCATCAAATATCACATGATTTCCTGTCTATCTGTGACTGTTTATCTTAACATTTTGCAGATCTTGTTTTTACCCTTCTCCATGCCTTAACATAATTTGTTGGTGAGAAGACTGCTGAGTTTTCCCTTTGCTTTTACAACCCCTTTCTTTGAAATTCTGTTTTTAAATCTTTCTATTTACTGGTAGTATAGTGACAATGGTATTATATAGAGCTTCTGCAGAAAAATAATCTTCATCCCTAGTGGCTCTTTAATTCCATGGATGGGAGCATGTGGGAGGACCACAAAAGATGATAGAAGAGCAAGCAAGGCTATTTATTTATACTCCACATTAATGAAAAACGTTAAAAAAAATATCATCAAGACAAAGACAGAAGCACCTGGTAAACATTACTTTAAAATGACTGGAACTGCAGAAATACATATCTTAATTTCAGTTTATGTGGCTTGGAAGAGTGCTTAGTAGCAAAACTCTGAATGTATTATGTAAACTTATGTAGAGAAGTATTTTTTGAAAGTTTCATAATGTGGTCCATAAACAGCACTTTTATGTTTTCCTTACTATTAATTGATAGAGGCAACTATCAGTTGTGATAGGTGAGAAAATAGATTATAAAACACACTTCAGATCTTCACCAGTTCAAATTTACCTTTTTGGAACTAGCTGTCTTCATTTAACTTATCCTTCTTTTTGCCCTGAATTCTCAGGTTTGATTCTACTTTTTTCATCCTTATTTAGGGAAGTCTAGAAGACTATCTGGATTTTAGCTTTTCCAGGTTTATATCCTTGTCAGTGAAGATAGCCATATCTAGTTGATATGGGGGAAGCAAACTGTTCAAATCTAAAACATTACAAATTTTCAAGGATAAATAATATCTGTCATAGAATATCCCCAGTTGGGAGGGGCCCACAAGGATCCAACTGAGTCCAGTTCCTGGCTCCACACAGGACAGCCTGAAAATTAAATCCTATGTCTGAGAGCGTTGTCCACATGCCCCTTGAACTGTGGCAGTTTAGTACCACGACTCTGGCAGCCCATTCCATGCCCATCACCCTCTGGTGCTGAATATTTCCCTAAGCCCTACTTAGTCCTCCCCTGACACAGATCAGTGCTGCTATGCCAACATATCCCAACAATACTTTTCGATCTGTCAGAGACTAAGAACGAATTCTGAGAATTCTGTTAAAAAAAAATAATAATAATTAAAAAATCATGACATAGAAAATCTTTTTGTAAGGCAAAGAAAAATTCTGACATGTAGTCGCTCTTAATATACCAACAATATTGCAGTAATAGGAAGAGAGGCTGCCTTTTTCATCATCGCTGTAGGTATGTGTTTTTAATTTCAGTCACAATTTCCTGCTGTTACAAACATGCCATATAATCTACAGGGATCTGGGGAATTAATTAGGTACATTTCATTTCTCCTCTAACTAATCCTCTCAATTCTCTTAGTTTAAGGAGCTGAACACACCAATGACTGATAAGCCACAAGGGCCCTATTTACTTTACGGAAGGTTCTTCAAATCCCAGAGAGATATTGGCTTGTGCTTAAATTTTCTCTACTTAGTCCTTGGGATGGTGGCATTTGAATGTGACCCTTGAAATCAAAATTATGATTATACTTGATAAAAGCAAATGGGAGTAAATTAATGAAAAGAGCTAACGTAGCAGTTTAACAATTTACCTTTTCTGTAGTCAAGTATTTTCTGCTTAAAGTACTTGAGAGAGGATACAAAACATCATTTAACGTAAGCTGCATGAACTAAGCCCATTTTAATTCTATAAAAATAATTCTAAAAAAATATTGAAATATTCTCGTGTTTACTGAATGCTGTTACAACTGACTTGTTTTCAGTCTTTTTAAGCGACAATTTAGTACCGGGTTATCCTTCATTATCAGAAAATTCAAACTTTGTGCACCTATGAGAGCTGCTCTGAAAGTAATGCTCAGTGTTGGTGGGATGCAGTAGAGATCGAACCTCCTCATCGATATTCCATTGCATTGTGTTGCCATGCAACAGATGGCAGTGAAGGTGTGGAATTGAATTCCTCCATGTGGAAAAAATGGCCCCCACTGACATTCACAGACACTTGCTGAATGTTTCTGGAGACCGAACAGTGGATGTGAGCACAGTGAGGCAGTCGGTGGTGTGTTTCAGCCGTGCTACAGTGACAGTGGATCGTCTCCATTGGTGCAGTTTTTTATGAGCGTGGTACGCAGAGTCTTGTTCATTGCCAGCGCAAATGTGAAGTTATTGGTGATGACTGTGTTGAAAGACAGAGTTTTGTAGCTGAGGACTTGCTCTATCTAATACTGTTATTACACTCTTTGTATCTCTTGCAGTTTCCATGGAAAAAAAGTAGGAGGCATTACTTTTGGTGGAGCTGGCATATAATGTTATTGATATTGCTGAGCCTGCACCAGGGTGTGAGTTATACTGCACCATCTCTCTTTCATTTGAGTATACTTAAACAGCAGCATGCTCTCACTTGGTTCTGCTTAGCGAGTCCGTAAGGCCAGGGAAGAGTGTGTGAAATATTTTTGCATGGATACCAAGTTTGAGTCAGTGAAATTTATTTTGTCAAGTTCACCTGGGGCAGTTGCTGCATGGTCATAAACTGAGCCTATTTGAGAGGCAGCTGGATGAATAATCCCATTGTTTTTGTTGAGTGCTGATTTGTGGTGTATGCACTTGAACTATTCCAGGACAGGAATTTTCAGGGAGTGCGTATACAGAACCTGTAAACCTTTTCTGTTATTACGTTTATTTTTCTAGTTTTGAAAGGCTACAAAAGAAAGAAAATGGGCAGAAGAATGCAATGATATGAACAAGCACATAGTGCACGCCAGCATTTCTTGATTGTTGTACAGCTGCAGTGACTATGGAGCTCAATACAAAAAAAGCCAATCTCCTTTGCAGTACACAGCCTCGTGTCTTACAGTTTTTGTATCCAATTAATGTCAACACAGCAGTGTCTTCCACGGTCATTTATTTATTTGATTTCTTATGACATGAAGCGTATTATTCATTAGGGCAGAATCTCAACTATCTACACTATTGGAAATATATACTGGCTTAAGATACACACCTTGCATTGCCAGTAATTCCCAATAATTCATCTAACCCAGTTTTTCCCTAGACTTTGTTGCTACAGTTGTGAAGTGCTGGGATACACTTGAAAATGAATATATTAATATTTCACAGTTGTCATCATTACAGTCAAAATGACATTTTTTCCTAAGTGGAAACTTCACATTAGGTTGTTATAAAAGACAACTACTTAAAAAAAAAAAAAAAAGTTTTTTAAGTGTTGTCTCCTATTTCATAATTTCTGACATTACATATCCAGAATAGTTTGCCTGAAAAATGTCCAATACCAATATAGTACTTGCAGTGTTTATGACTGTTTTGAAGCTTTATGAGGATTCTGCAGCATAATTTTACCTTTGTTCTTCTTAAACCAATTCATTGGTTCTCTAGAAATGAAACAAAGCACTCATATAGCACCTTTTCTCCATATTGATCCATGGAACTCAGAGAAATGTTTTTATCTCATGCCTCATAGATGTGGCAAACACTTTGACATTCATCTGAAGAGAGTAATTATGTCATCTGAAGTACTATAAAATCACCTGTTTGATTCTCCACATTTGAAATAATTGATTTTCATTACCTTTTCTTGCCTCAAATAAGGCTAGAGCTAATTATTATGCCTTGCTAATTTCTTTGTCTTATTAGCTAAGTAGAATGCTTCAAGCGTAGATATTAGGTAACCACTGAAGTGCTGAGACTGAGACCAGCTAGCATTGGTAGCTAAGACCAAAAGAATCCTTGTATTTTAGTGCTGTTAGTGATGTTCTGTAAAGTTCACTTGAATTCAAGTAAGCAGCCAGACTTTTTTGGAAGAGTTCTAATACTGAGCTTGAAAAGCTCAAATACTTTCTGATCTGCAGCAAACTACAAAATGCATACTATTTGAGAACATTCTGAACCCAAGTTCAAATTGCCAATTACCTTTGCAAATCTCTGCTAGTCACTCCCGTGTTAGTGCCTTTGCTCAGAAGCAGAAGCATGCACCTTGCACAAGGTGGCAAAGGTATGTAAGGAATCAGTGAGAGATGAGAGCAGTAGCATGCTCACAGAGATGTAAATAACCACCTGTCTAGTCTTGATGGAATTTTGTCACCAAGCTACCTAAATATCCAACAAAGCTTTTTTTTTTTATGTCATGTCTGTCAGGAGGTTATGCCACGCTATAATGTATGGAGATCTGAATAAGGGGATTTTTTTTTCCACACTGTAACCAAGTTTATTGTTAGCGTGTCCTAAGGTGCCTGACACAGGAACAATAGAAAGCAAAGAAAGTGTCAACAACCCAAGTGTGGTTGTGACCATACTGATTACAAGGAGCTTATCTTCCCTTTGCATTCTCTCTTGTGTAAAATGATATTTGTTACAGAGAGAGGGTGATTTAGCAGTTACAGTGGAAGCGTGATATAAAATATCCTCCTTTTAGCTGTAATTATTTGGTTCTTCAAGAACAAAACACACTTTCATAGAATGTCATTCTCCCTCTACTCTGCCCTGGTCAGGCCTCACTTGGAGTACTGTATCCAGTGCTGGGCACCCTGGTAAGAAAAAGACATGGGTCTCCTGGGGAGAGTC
>JAOWBP010004313.1:5364934-5376533 GCA_028571105.1 Tragopan temminckii | reverse complement strand
CTCAAAGTAAAGAACTTTCCCCTGACATTCAACCTACCACTGCTATTAGCACTTTGGTGGGGCTCTCCATCATGATATTAGGCAGTTTCTATAAAACGTTCATTTGTTTTTGTTCTTCCATAGAAATTTCCTGTTTTATTAGTATAACATTTCGTTTCCTTCTTAACCTAACTTGGTATCCAGTTTACCTGTAGACCATCCTTTAAGGTAGCTCATCTTTTTTTTCTTTTTCTTTTCTTTTTTTTTCTCACAAGTAAATTACTTCAGATTCAAATTAGGATTCTTCCAAGATGTAGCCTAATAATTATGTTCTTCCAGATGTGGTTCAAGATAGCCCTGATACTTTAGGCTTCCCTGACTTTTCATGACATTGAAAATTCACACGAAATAGAAAAGGTAACTACAAGTATATGTACAACTAATATCACAATAACTATGATCTACTGATCATAGGTCAGGTCACTGCTACTGACATGTTCAACTTAAATTTTCAGGTTACAATAAGGCATACAAAACTACCTTTTGTCAGCGTATGCTATACATGTTGTCAGTTACATACCAAAGCCTCAATCTTCTCTCAAAATGTCACTGCCGTATGGATTTAATTATGGATTAGTACTACTACTATTTAGAAATAAACTGGGTTTTGTCTAGAGGTTCATGTCTTACAGCATATTGTCAGTACCGTATGGCCACTATAGCTACATGTACTTTAATTTGTTTTCCAAAGATTAAGGTGGCAATTTATACAAAATCTTAAAAGAAAATATTTTTCCATGTCATTCTGAACTGGCCGCACTTCTCTTTTTTTTTTTTTTTTCACGAGGGTTTGAAATTCTAGCATCACATTAAAAAAAAGGTTGCATAGGTCCAACAGAGGCTATCTAGTCCATCCTTCAAAGCGGGGCCAGATTTTCTAAGTGTGCAGAGCCTTTGTCAGCTGATTTTTGGGACTCAACATTAGAGAATCTGGACAATCTGTAGAAATGCTTTACTAGCTTCATTACGTTTTTTTTCCCCTCATTACATTTTTTCCTGCTAATATTCAGTTTCACTTTTCAGAACTCAGTGAACTGAAAGAACATGGCTCTGTCATATCACTGTCTTCTCTGAACTTCAGCTTCTGAGTGTTCTCATAATGTACTGGAGGACCCAAACAGGGAACAGTAATCCAGGTGTGGCCTCCTGATGAGTAGAGAGAAACAGTCACTTCCTTCAAACCTCTGAAGTCCTCTATTGTGATGAAGGAGGTTTTAACAGATGCTTTTTTTTTTTTTTTTCTCTCTCTCTCTCTTTTTTTTTCTTTTTTTTTTGTTTTGTTTTTGTTTTTTGTTTTAATAAACTGCATTACTTCAGTATTTCTGAGTCGAATAAATATAAGCAAACTTACAGACAATTGAATCTGAGCGATATATTGGTTTTCTGGATAAAAATGTAATGTTATTAAAGGAAAACAAAAGAGGATTTGTTTTCATTATCAGTACAGTTTATTTTCTGTTATCTAGATTTCTCCTTCCCTAGACTTAAAAAATAGAGGAGGAGGATAATGGGAGAGGCTAAAAAACTCTTAAATTTATTGAAAGTCATACATTTCTCATTTTGATAGAAAGCATTTTTCTCAAACCAATCATTGATTTCCTTGTAAATGCTATACTTGAATTACCCTTCTGCAATAACGTATTGGAAGAATCTTACAATTTATTAAATATCTGAGTAGATCTGTTTAGTGTAACAGCATCAAGTGTAGCCCATACACAGCCATATATTTCAGGCATTGATTTCAAAACCAACCAAACAAAAAAAGGTACTCTGAATTTGTTTTGCATTTAAAAAATAGCTCAGATCTTTACAATGACACACATAATTGCTGTGCTTAAATTATTTTTGACTTTACTGTATGTTTTTTTATGACAAAGTGATTACCAAATGATTGGATTTAAAAGTAATTGATAGAATACTTTGACAGAGTGTAATGTTAAGTCTGAAGTTTGTAGGAGTTAAGAAATGAAAGACATGATGTGTTATTCTACAGTTACACATGGGAATTTCAAGTTAACCAGTTACCAGTAACATTGAAATTTCCCATGTGAGTGTGTATGTGTTGTCCTGCTCCTTAACCCTGAATATCACAGTGGAGACAAAATCCAGGAGCAGACAGATTGTTGCTGGGAGTCCACTCAGCAGTCATATCAATATTCTGAGGCATGAACTGTTACTTCAAGTATGATATTTTTTTCTTAGAATGGCTTCTGCAATAATTTTTAAATTACATGCTGACTCTGTGTTGTTTTTTGGTTAATTCTTTCCAATTTTTTCCTCATAACAATATAAATAGCTTTTCTACAGTGGCATATTTTTCACATTTTCAGTACTGCTAGAAGAAAACAGCATGCTAAAAATAAATAAATATATTCAAATTATGTCTACTTGTTGGTATAATACCTGATAGCATGATGAAAATTTCATTTATATATCATACAGTTATTCAGTAGAGAGTAGGGTTAAATTGTTAATTCAGAGAGCTAGCATGTCATCTGGGATAGGCTTCCTTAGAGCTGCTCTTACATATGTTAGCTAGAAAACTAGATGTGAAGTGTGGCCCATTTTTCTGATTTCCCAGTGACTTCTTTTAAGATATTTATTAAGGCAGTTTGGCCTCATTTCTTTATCAATTAATTCTAGTATTTTACTTATCTGATGTGCCTATATGTAAAGAACAATCTTGTTTAAGCATTGCTGTTGTATCTGGATGCAAGTATGAAATAGTTATTAGTACTCCTGTGATCTGAAGTTTAATCTGTTAGCACACACAAACTAACTTACAGGCTATATGTAAAATAGTTTTAAGTGCATTGAAAAGATATTTCTAGAGCAAGTTGTTACATTCATTTCTTACCCTTACAGAATTAAGTCTGTTAGAAAGTTGAATGCAGTGATGAAATGAAGAAAGAGATTACGCCTGAAGCTATTTATTAAAGTAAATGTGAGGTCTACTTACAAATGGAGGCGAGATCAAGTGAGCAGAGCTTTCCTTAGTTGATACTCCCATTGATTTATGTGGATCCCTGAGGAAACAAGATATTGCTCAAAATATGTCCGTGTTGGTAGTAGGGAAACCCTAGGTCCTGTGCACACTTGCATCCTAATAATCCTGATCTAAATTTCTGTACTGCATATCCACAACTGCCTTATTTATGCATAAGTACTTTTGACTATATCTGGATTTTTAAAAAAGTAAATTCAGGATCTGTTATTAAATATCTGTCCAGGAATTTTCGATTTCATTTTTTCAATGCACTTGATAAAGTTGGATGTCTCCTTCCCATCACGGTAGTGAAGTTACATAATTTTTTTACAAGTTGTGGTGGGGAGAGTGTCATCAAATTCGTCTTCTTAGAAGTTATGTCCCTGATATTTTATCATTCTTAATACACAGCATACTCAGCTAATGAGCTTCTAAAGTGTTAGGAATCCTTTGACAATGAAGTTGACAGAAAGTTCTTTTTCATTTTTTTTTGTAGAGTTGTCATAAAAATCAGTCGTATATGTCCATGGATGCCTCATGGTGGAATTCATTTATGAGGACAAAAGTCCTGCATACGAAGGTCCTCCACACACTGTGAGAGGGTCTTTGCTTGAGGATTGTGCTCATGTCTTGCGTATGCTGGTATAAGATGCCATGAGGTGTTTTGGCATATGATACGGCAAGGAAGAGCTTATGCTCTGTACATACATGCATACATACTCATGTATATATTTGCATATGTACAACTGAAAGTACCTGTACAATTCCTACATATACTTTGTTGAAGTTGACAGTGGCATTAGGATCTATAAACTTATGGTATCCAGGACTTACTTTCTCTCTTTCTATTTTTGTCAGAGTCTGAATTCTAGGTATGGTATGTTTATCCCTATCACAAGGAATTTGTAGGCTGCTTTGCGAATAAAAACAGGTTGAGTGTAGACCTTTGATCTCGATACAAAGGGATGTAGAGAGGAATTCTGAGGCATATATCACACTAAACTCTGCCTGCTAAGACTCCATCTTATTTAAGATCAGGAATTCTGAATATGATTTCTATTTGTTTTCCAAGAATATGCAATTTTAGTTAAAAGATGAGTTATACACCTGCAAATAAAACAAACAAACAAAAAAAAGTGAATTAGCAAAAAC
Source organism: Tragopan temminckii (assembly GCA_028571105.1). Lineage (NCBI taxonomy): Eukaryota > Metazoa > Chordata > Aves > Galliformes > Phasianidae > Tragopan > Tragopan temminckii. The sequence continues at coordinate 5,372,356 of JAOWBP010004313.1, read as the reverse complement.
CTGAGTCATTGCATGAATCCATACAATTTGTGTCTGTGATATTTATATTTGTTTTTAAGTACTGGCTGATGCTATTATCTGTATAGCAGATTATTTGTATTATATCGTGAGTTAGAATTCTGTGAGATAAGATAAATGACTTGCTAAAAGATTATTATGACTGGAAAGCTATGCATTTCCATTCCTTTCTCCATAACTTGTTTTTGTTGAGCAAATAAAAGTGTGTGTGTGTAATCATCTTCTTCATATCATCTCATAAGCAATGTAATATGGATCTTTATTTCCTTGATTTTTAATGTAGTGAAGAGCTACCGATGAATAGTCCAGGGACTACTTCTGTAGCATAGTGGCCCTATGCCACTATGGGCATAGTTGTCATAAAATCTCCCAGCCAGCATTCTTAGTTTGGATGACCTGCACTTGCTATAAAATGCTATTTCTAACTATTGGAATACAGTGGTGTTTACTTAAATCTCAGTGTTAGAAATGAACTCAGAATAACTTGTACTTTCTCATATTTGCATGCTTGCTCATCCATCTGTTTTTAATGGGTTAATCTCTGCCAAATGAGAGTTATTTTTAGGGTAGAGGGACAAAATATTTTAGAGAGATAGAGCAGACAAAGTGTAGATGAATAGTGCATGACCATTTTTGTGCTGGTGAATTTCAGCTTTGGTCAGAATAGCACCTAGCAGAGCGAAGCAGTTTGCCAATATCCAGCTTAATCCTGGATATTATTATGCTTCACACTCCTTCAGAGCTGGAAGCTGTATGGTCTACATTGGAATAGTTGTGTGTAGAATGGGAGATAAGGTCTGACGTCTGCCAGGAGATGAACCAGAGCCATTTAACTTAGGACATTTCAAAAGCATCTAATGATTTCCTTTTACTACTCACAAACCTGTTTTCCAGTTTAGACCACAGCCAGCTCAGCCTTTAAAATTCAACAGTTTTTTTCTAAATCTTTCACATGAAGGTGAGAGAACAGAGACTTTATTCATTAAGTTGCACTGGCAGTTTTCAGACTTCTGGCAAGACAAGCAAAAAAATTTGATTGAATAAATGAGTATTTGGGACAGTGTAGACAACATATAGAGAAAACAATAAACATCCTTCCTGCTCTTTATCTCTCTCCTTATACAGACCATGAATAGCTGTAACAAATCTCCTGGAATTCCATCAGTGTAAGGAGGAAGGTAATCAATTTATATAAGCTGGCTGAATGCAGGATATATTCTAGCTGTAATCTTGGGGACTGATGCAAATTAGTGCCCAGGAACAATCAGCTGACGTTCTCCGTAGGAATTTTTTTTAAAAAAAAGAACAGTCTTTTTTCTCCTTTTTCTGTTTGTGCTTTCTGGCCTATAATATGAGGGTAAACTTCTCTCTATTGAGATTGTGTCTAATTCGTTCTTCATGTCATGCTTGTTATTTTCTACTGTTATCCTTCAGCATAGGAGAAAGGAAGTTGCTCATTTTCATTAATTACACATTTTGCCATATTTATCCTTTCTTCTTTTATCAAAACATCAATTCCTTGCCTTTTAAGAATAAAAATTAATTCTTTTTTCTTTCTAGTTTGTTGCAAGTCCTAAGGCTTCAGATTTTGTTTTGACAAGCAAAACACAAGCTCTAAAACACCCACAGTGTTCTAATTAAAGACTGCTGTGGGGAGGTAAAGGATTACTGTTAAGTTCCAATTGATTTAATCTTGAACGGTCCACATATACGAATACTTGAAATTTTGCATAAACAGATGCACGTACAGGCAATCAGCTTGGCAGTTACATAGAGAATGTACCGAGTAAAATGAAGAGAACACATTTAGCATTTTTTGTTATGTCCTTCCATAGGATATCATTTCTTTTCATTTTCCTGTTAAAGAAAGAACCATATTATACATATAGATGCTTTTCTAACCTGGCCATATGTCTCTGTGTATGGATGAGGACACTGACAGATCTTCTATTACCAATACTTAATGATTTGCATGATAGAGGTTCAGTGCAAGGTGGAAAGATAGTACTCAAAGTAAAAAGAGCAACTTACTATGTGTTGTTTTTTTTTTGTAAAATTCAGATAGTAGCTGCATTGCGTTGACAGAAGAATCCTGCAAGGATTGCCAGAAGTGAATTTAAGGCTAGCATTTATTTGGATTTTCATACTCCTTGTATTTTCAGCCCAAAGATGTGTAGAAATTAGAACTGACCCTAGTTTTCAGTGTTCCTCTTTATCATAATTTCTTTATAAAGGTAACATTACTTGAGTGATGCATACTATGCTTCGGTGTGATCTCAAATGCCTCCCTGATATCCAGATCTTTTACATCCCATAACTGGAAGGTTATAGTCCAGGATAGCCTTGATCTGCTGCGTGCTGCCCTATCTTTCCTCACTATGGTGTGATCCTAATGGAAAAATTGGTTCTGTAAACTGGAGGCCTTGCAGGGAGAGGGAGAATAGACTACATGATAAAGAAGATTAAAGATTTTCACTGCAAGATTGGTGCTTGAAAAACAGATCTGAATGTATTAGTTTGCTTTAATTAAGCACTGAACTGTGGTAATTAGACTTACAGGGAAAGAGCATTAGTATTTTAAAAGACTGGATTGCTGACTCTGCTTTTTCTTCTGCCTATGCGCCACTGAGTTCCATCCTTGATACAGCAGTGTGCCTGATCTCATTCAGTGATTATCTGCTTGTGTAATTTCAAGGCAAATAGCAATGAAGCAGATGATAGGTGAAGGCCCTCCAGTCTGCATACTGTCTTCCAGGAAAAGAGCTTTATAAAAGATAATATAGTGGTGTCAACCCCTGCATGAAATACCTAGCGCTAGCAACAAAGCAGTGGATGAGGTGGTGGGTGGTGTACTCATGCAGTGTCCTGAGCTTTGTGTTGCATCCCAGCTTAGTGCAGGGAATGAATTGGGGGGGGAGCTTCTGTTCTCTTTCCTCAGATTTTTCCCTAACAGTCCTTTTCATTTGGCCAGGGTATTTGTTTTTAATATTGCTTATCTCAGTTCACAAGAACAAATAATTGTCACCCAACCCACATAGCTTCTTCCTAGGAGTTTCTCTGAGTTGCTTCTGTCTGAGAATTGGCCCTTTGGGCCTGGTAGCTACTTTGCCAGACCATAATTACTGCTTAGAACGTGCAAGGCTTCTCCTAAAAACGCCGGACACAGATGTGCTCCCTAAGCAAGTCAGTATTTAATATAATTTACTATTCCCTACCCTCCTTCATAGCTGTGATGGGAGGGAGCGCACAGCATTCCAGAGCCCAGCCGTGTAGGGAAAGAGCAGGCTGTCTTTGTTTCTGAAGCAGAACATCAGGACATGATTTGCACCCAGAGCCTGAAGAGAAGATAGCAGTTAGTACAGGTCAAGTTGTAATGTCAGAAAGGGAAAATATCTTGCCGAAAGATAATATTCCCCACATACCTAGGTGAAAAATATTTGCTAAATCTCAAACTATGGAGGCATTCTCAGGCCTAATTAATCTGAGCGGTGGAAATGTTTAATTTTGATCTACCTTACAGGAAAGGAATTTTGCGTTAATATATATGATTTATGCTGCTGTGAAGAAAATCATCTGTAGATGGAACTTCAGGCTAAAAGGGAGTGTTACTCTTTCTGTGGGATTTCAAAGGAATGGGGGGAGTGAACACTTCTGTTTTAGACTTTACTTTGTACGATTTTCTATTTCATAATTCTAAATATTTTCTCATCCTAAATGAAGTCCTGCACTTAAAAAAACATGTCTATGTACGTACAGCAGGTTATGCAGGGCTAGAGCATTGCCTGTGCGTAGCAATTTGACTGTGGGTGACTGAGGTGGGAACTGAAGTTCATCACAAGTTCTAAATTTGTAGGAGGGACTCTGTATGTCTTCACTTGGGATCTAGAAATGACATTTTCTCCTTGCTTATTTTTCTCTAATCCCCTAACTCCTTGTGACTGAGAAAGAGATGATGACAAAAAAAAAAAGAAAAAAAAAAGAAAAAAGAAAAAAAAAAAGAGAGATTCCTGTTAATATTAAAGTGAATAGCATAGATTATTTGGAGTGAAGAGCTGATGAGCACTGGGCAAGTACAGGTGTTTAATACCGAGGTTGCTCACTTATCACCAGTTCACTGCTTAAGCGCCTCTAAGAACATTCCTGCTCTGAAACTAGATGTTAGGATATAAGGATAAGAGCATAAGAAGGGGAAGAAATAACGGCTCATTAGTGGTGTGTGAAAAGGGCAGCAGCAGTTTGCTGCAGGAAGTGTTCTTGCCCCCTCCTGTCTGAGAAGCTCTTTGGACCTTGTAATAGTGTGGGGTGTTCTGCTATGTTCTTTTATGCATTCAGTGTGTCCTCACAGAAGATGTGGTCAGGCCGTACCTGCAGATGAAACAACTTGATGTGTAGAGAGCTTGTTAGACTTCAGTTTCTGTATGGAGACAAGCAGGGTAGTGCACTGCAGTTGTAAAATCTGTGTCCTGTCAAGATTTGTTCTGCATAAGGAAATGTCTTATAGAGGAAGTTATTTTTGTAACATTTATAACATATTTTTTTGTGTCAAAAATGTCTAATGTTTTTTCCCAGTTTTTCTTGAAAAAAAGTATAGGAGAAAAGACGCTTTAAATAATTATTTAAATTACAGTAATTTAAACCCCTTATCGTGTAAGAAGTATCTCTGAGAAATCACATTGGATTGCTGTTAATGAACAACAGTGGATAAGCAGGATTAAAGAATTTGACATGTCACAGAGCTCAGAATTTGGTCCTCTTAGACCAACATCTTAAACGCCTGGCTTTCTCTTGGCGGTTCTTTTCAGACTGCATGAGAGACTGATGCTTTTGTCTCAGCCTTGCTAATCCTTCCAAAACCACATTATGCTGCATTGTATCATTTTGCCGCTGTACTTGATAAAACTTTGTGCATTTTACTTGGATGTGAAACAGCACAATAGGTATAATGCCTTTAGAGAATGGTGGCTCTGCCAGAACCCTCGTCCAATTATGTGAAAGAGTTTTTAAGTAAGATAGGAAAATGCACAAAGCCAACCTTTTTTACTGTATAGATTTTGTGGGGATTATCTTGACAGATTGCTAGGTGGAATTCTTTCAGTGTGAAAATGTTAAAGACTACTTTTCCGATTTGACATAGCATACAAAACAGCGAAAGGCAATTGCTTCTGAGATTCATAAACATTACTGAGCTTTCCCTTGGTGATGCATTTTATGAGGAAGGGCACCTATTTTACCTGAACTACAAAGTATTAATTGTGTTACGTTGCTTCAGCTGTGCGGCTGGTGATGTCACAGTACTAGAAGATAGAGAAGTTCATCCAGTTTCAGCAAAGTTACTCACGTGGCCGGCACTATTCTGAATGAAGATGAAGTGCTGGTCTCCTGGAAGCAAGAGATACTGTGTCCAGAGAGACAATGTGGTGGCTACTCCATCGGTTTGTCCATGGACCCATGTTAATTTTCAGTATTATAGCTAAACTGACTAGAGTGTGAGGACAGCTATGGACTAAAGATATATGATGGCTGCTCTGAAAGTAATGCCTCCTATTTTATTACGCTGGCCCAAGACGTCAGAGGCAGATGTTGATGGGATGGCAGTAGAGGCTGAACCTGCACATCAGTATTCTGTTACATTGTGTTGCCATGTGACAGATGGCAGCAGAGGGGTAGTCTGACACAATGGCATCTGCCATGGAAGTGTGTATGAAGCAAAGGTGTGTCAATGCGTTTCTCCATGCAGAAAAGAGGGCACCCAGTAACAATCATTGTCACTCTTGTTCATTAGTGGTGAAAATGCACAGCTACTGGTGGTGTCTATGTTGGAAAATAGTGTTTTGTAGCTGAGAATTTGCTCTATCAATTAGTGTTATTGTGATCTTCGTATCTGCTGTAGTTTCCATGGAAATAAACATGAAGCATTACTTTTGGAGCAACTTATGTACGACATCCTTCCATTGAGATGCAGAAAATACATAGCTCTACTGATTGAAGAGAGATGTACTGAAAATGGGAGTATCTAGAATGCATATTTTTATCTTCTGACAAAATGAAAAACATTTCTTTTCAAAGAAGTCTGTGTAACAAAGGACACTCAGTAGAAGGTACGGAATATCTGCAAAAACCACTATAGTTCCGTGCCAAAAGACTGAATACTTGCATCAGATCTGCATCTGAGCCCAGTTCCTAAAACTGAATGATTCAGAGCTCTTAGTTCATCCTGTCATTTTATCCACTACTCAGCAGTCAACAGACTAATGACTGCAATATTTGGACTAAGTGTATTAGCTTATATTTCAAAAAAAATGAAGTTTGGGGATGAGTGAGAAGTTTCTGCCTGAAATTTTTTGTTGACTCTGATAATTAGTGTTGACAAGACAAGCTGATATTAGATAGCAAGTAGTAACCTTACTAAAGTGTGAGGTGAAGCACACAGGCTTTTTGTTGTTTTATCAGGAAGGAGGATTGGATTAAATTGTTTTCCTCATTTTAGAATGGATGGCTTTAAATATGGCATATTTAGGTGTAAAATAACAAATATCCTATTTGTCCTTTATTGGCTATGTTTATTTGGTTAAACTTTGAAGAACTGGCTCATCAGTTTCCCTGGAGAACCACAACCTGAATCACTGAGATGTCTCATAGGTAGGCAAGTATCTATGGAGGAAAGACGAAACAATTCAAGAACTCTCAACTCATCTTCCTTTGTGAGAAAGGAAATGTTTATTTCGGAAAATAAGAAGTAACTGTATTTTTGTTTGATACTGAAATCCCTGAAATTTCATGCTTAAGTGAGACAAGATTATTCCCTTGTATAATTAAAGAATACAGACAGTAACATGGTGTGTCCTTCCAGGTGACAGACGGTGCCTATGATTAGAAGTTAGCTGTGGGCTGCATGTAAAATGAATGCAGGTAATCTTGAGGGCTTTTTCTTCCTTGCCTACTTCTTAGAAATACCTCAAATTGACACTAATTTGGTAGTTTCAACTCCCAAAGCCCCTTTGGATAGCGAGGGTAGAATGTAGAGAAATTCTCCTCAGTGTCAGTCAGTAACTTTCTCCTTTCTTCAGGTTACAAAAGGTAATTGATACGAATAGCAGGACTGTTCAATGCTATCATTGAGTCTGCACTGAAAACTAGATTGATGAGCAATGGAGACTTTCTTTGGCATTTTAACAATTAAAAACAATGACAATGAGCAGGATGTGAAGAGTTCCTGATAGATCTGCTGAATGATGTATTTCTGTCTGATAAAAAAAAAAAAAGATGATGGTGTAAGCTCAGAATGTTAAAGTAATCTGCTAAATCACTTTTCCTCTTCCCTTGTGCGTGCATGTGTAATCTCTCCTGTGAACTGAAGAAAAAGGCTGGACTTAGTACCTGCAGCTGCAACATCTGTGTTGCACT
>JAOWBP010004313.1:5333175-5357175 GCA_028571105.1 Tragopan temminckii | reverse complement strand
CCTTGGAGATGTTCAAGAAATGTTTAGATGTTGTACTAAGGGACACAGTTTAGTGGGGAAACATTGGTGGTAGGTGGACACTTGAACTAGATGATCTTGGAAGTCTTTTCCAATCTTGGTGATTCAGTGATTCTGAATCACCAGAATTCAGAATCTAAACTGAAGAGATTAGTTTAGATTCTAATCTAAACTGAAATTGAATTATACTATGATACTGAATGAAATTCAGATGTGTTCAGTCTTCAACCCATACCTCTTTTCTGCTAGAAAGAGGAATATGGGGTAACTCCCTTGCTTTTATATGTTGTCTCCTTACCGAATGTGGAAGTTGTCTGAAGGTTTTGTAGCCAAAGGTGGCATTTTAGTGTAGAGCTGTGAGCTCCCTCCCAGGTCCTGAGGAATGGAGAAAGCATGGCAGAGGGCATGGAGTCTGATGTTCTCTGTCAGCCCCAAACAAAAATTTTCACAGATCAGCCACAACTAATATCTCCAGCCATGACCTAGTCAGTAATGAAACATCCGCTTAGCTTCTGGCTCACTCTCCTTTCCTGTGAGCCAGGGAGAAAATGGAAGGAAGGCAGGAAGACTCATGGATTGAGATAATGACAATTTAATAGGGAAAGCAGAAGCTTATGCACAAGTTGAGGAAAAAGAGGAATTCATTGACTACTTTCCATTGGGAGACAGATGTTTGGCCACTTTCTGGAAAGCAGGGCCAGAGTATGCAGTTACTTGGGACCACCACAAAGGTCTTCTGCCTTCCTCCTCCTGAGCTTTTATTGCTGAGAACGGTGCTGTATGGAACGGAATGGAATGAATACCTCTGATCAGTTGGGGTCAGCTGTAGTGGTTGTGTCCCCCAGCCACCTGCTCATCTCCTTGTCAACTTGCTGAATGGCATGGAAGAAGAGAGAGAAATTGTGACACTGTGTCAACACTGCTCAGCAGTAGCCAGTGTTGGTGAGTTGTTTTAGCTAAAAGTCTCTTTTTGAGTCAGTACATCTGAACAACACCTTTTTGATTAATTTAACATATTGCAGACATGAAAAATAAATTAAACAATTTCTTTCATTGCTCCCTGTTATATAAAGCAGTTACAACTGGGTGCAACACTGGGAAACAGACTTCTTGAAATCTTACTTTTATTTTGGCTGTTTGGTAATCCATTTTTCTGGCAACAGTTTTGAGTTAACAGCCTATTAGAGAAAACGTGCAAATAAAGACGAAAAGGTTTAGAGACTTAAAATACAATTAGGGGACGTTCACCCATGGAAAATAAATGAATAAATAAATATAAAGAGAATAGCAACTGACGACCTAAAAGCTACTGAAGCCTGATGTTCAGCAATTTTCCATCAAACTTCTTAGGAAAACAACACAGGATAAGAGTTAGTGAAACAAGGTATGCTGAAAAAATACCACAGCCGTCTGCTAATGTGTGCATAGTAACAATTGTATGCTTTTATTTCAGAAGCTTGAATTAAGCCTGAGACACTGGAAGAATTTTGAGAAACTGTTTACCAGCTAGCCTTGGCGTGACAAATTGTTTGCTAGAGACCCAAGATTAGTTACTTTGATACCACCCTTTACTAAACCAAGGGACAGATTTCAGTATATTCTGCTGGTGATAAAATTGGGAAGCTGTATTGAAGGTACTGAAAACTAATCAAAGGCTGGGATCAGAGATGGACCATCTAAGTGACTGGATTCATCTCCTGGGTAATGGCTGGAGCTGACAGGCTGATAGGACACAAGTAGCAGTGAAAGCCAGGTAGGAAAGCCAGGTTAACCTGCTATCATTAGCTTTCCATTAATGTGGCATGGTTTGATTTATTACATCACCTAAAGAGCAGAGCTATTCTGAAGTGGATAACTCTAAAGTTTAATGGCCAGATTAACTAATGCTGATGCACAGAGGTTTAAATTAAACCTCCCTGAGCCATCTTGGGCCTCTGCAGGATTCCACAGGAAGGATGTCTTTCAGACCCATTACGCTATGTGTTTAGCTTATGGTCAGGCAGCTTTGAATTTCAGTTTTTAAATGTTGTAAGGCAGATGTGCTGAACTGCCCTGGATGAGGTCACATATTACTCTTTTAAAATGTTTACTTTTCTTTTGGTCTGTATAGCCTTCTCAGTGTAGGAATCTAGTTCCATGAAGATGCTGAATATCTGGCCTTTGTTTTTATTTTCTGTAGGATTTCATGCACATTTTTCCAATAGATGGGACTCTTTGGCTGATTTCCTTCCTGCTTCAATATGCACACTTCTTATTCTGAATTGTCCTTCATTTTAGATATCCAAAGTCACTTCAACTCCAGAGATGATAATCTCCATCTATGCTTTACAAACAAAGGAAAATGTTTTATTTTTATTTTCAGACTAAACGCAGTGCTTACCTAAGCTCCTGTTTTCTCTTTATCTCTGCAGATATTTGATAACTGATCTCTCGCTTTTCTTCACTTTTTTTAATTTCCATTATGAAATGATGGAAGTCCCTAAAAGCTACAGCACTCCCTTGGGGGCACATTTATCTGAGCTAATACACAAATGATTTAGATAGTAATAAAACAGTGATGCATAATGAGTGCATTTAGCATTTAATGCCTGCGAAGGATCCCAGTAGCTCAAAGGCAGAATTGTTCTTGATTTTCTGGGTCTTTTACACTCTAGGAATAACCAGGCTATTAAAAAGTTACCCGACAACTTACATAATTGTAAAAATTTACTCTCAAAGTGTTTCTCCCCTGACACATTGTCTTTTCTGTCAAATACATTGTTCTTTATTAAAAGGGAATGTCTTGAAAGCAAATGACAAATTTCTGTCTTTTCTATTAAGATACACCTTGTTAGGCTTAATGTATTTGCTTTACTTTGTGCTGAAAAACTAGTATCCTATATGGAGAGAATTGCCAACAGCTTTCTCTAGACTAAACTCCAGAATTTCAATCCCTAGTGATTTTGAAGTATTATTCAAATTTGGGACTCTAATATGTGAAGTGTACCAAGTGTTGTGTTATGGTTGGGACTATTGAAACACATGAGGATAGTAGTTTAAAAGTATTCCTTTGTAGCGCGGTTCTGAAAGGCCAGATATAATTAATTGAATGGACCACTAAATGTACAAAAGAAAGCACTTATTACGTGTTCTTCATCTGTCCATGTAACCTCTTATGTCCCTGAATATTGTACATACAAGAGGTATACAAGCTTTGGCCCAGAATTTTGTTCTCCTCTCTGTGTCTGCAGACAAGAAATCATTCCTAAATTGACAATTTAAAGCACTGCCATCCAACTATATTTCAATATTGCTTCTAAATCTTGCATACATAGTAGCTGACAAAAGTTTATGGACTGATTGTGTTTTCTGTTTTGTTGAAGAATGTCCTTTGTGCTTATGAAAAGAAGTTAAATATCTATGAAAAAAGAAAGAAAAAAGAGAAATAGACTATGTAGAAAGAGGAAATTAAAGCTGCTCCTCAACATCCTATGATTAAATCCAGTATATGCTCTGACTAAATGCACCAATAGCACTGACAACTACAAAACACCCATAGTGCTGACTGAGAGCACCTCCAGCAGCTGACATGTTAAAATCCAGAATAGCAGGTATCTTGAATATATAATTTTATTACATTTTCTTTTATCTTATTTTTGATGGTAACCTCTGGGAAAATGTGATGGAGATGGTTTAATTTGGTCCTTGAAACTGTTAGCAGTATTTTTCAGGTAACAGCTGGCTTGGTTACTGAGGAGCCCTGTGTCGTAAGTAACATTTACAATGCTGGAACTGTGCTAGCAGCATTACTGGTTTGTGTCATTTAACCTGGGACCACTGTCTGTGGCACTGCTTCCAGTAAATAAGCTCAACAGAGTTAGGAAAGTAACCTCCTATCCTTTTGCCCTTTGTTTGACTTTTTAGTGAGCTTCCAGCTCTGAAACTTTAGGGTACTGTTAAACTTTTTTTTTCTGTCAACACATGAATCAGTAAACTACTCACACCTGTCAGAAATCACATGGAGTCAGTTAATCAGCTCCAAAATTAATGCAGAAGCAATACAGATCGGAGTATAGCAAAGCAGCTGGTGGTACCTCAGCAAGCAGTAAATAGGAGTCTCTCTTTCCTACTCTTTCTCACTCTGTCTCTTCATGCTCCTTGAATATGATGGTGATGTACAAGCCAAAGAATATTAAGCTGTAAAGAAATATTCCATATTTATAAATGCAAGAATGCTAAAGAACTGATAGGGGCCGTGGTGCTGTAGTAGATGAAGGTGATGATCTAATGGAATATACAATTAAAATATACAGCATCATTCTTTCATGTGAGAGTGTTTGATTAGAAAGAATGGATACATCCAGCATGGTGATCCAGACCTGACTGTTGTCACACTTGCTGCTCATCATAGGCAAACTTCAAAAGGTGGAAGATTTTATTTAGTTATTATGCCAGAAATTATTAGATGGATGATGAGGAAAGGTTTTTCCAGTGGCTGGCAAAAATATTTCGATTGTGAAATACTTCTAATACTGGTGATTGTTGATTTGCATGAAGATTTTTGTAGAGTCATTTCATGGCTGTGAATATTCATGAATAAGGCCTTCATGCTGCTCAGGGCTCGCCATTAATTTGCTCTTTACTACTGACTGGGTTTATTCCCACTAGCACATCATAAAGAGTGAGAAATTCTAGAAAGACTTTGAATTTTTTTGTAGTCCTGTGCCAGTGCATTTGATACATTCTATTTTTAAACACCACTTGAAATATGAACATTAAAAGCCAGAAACATTTATATAGAATAATGAAGGCTTAGATTAAATTCTAAAGTAGTGGTTACATTTTAATAATCTCCTGCTTATCCTTCCTTGCAGTTTTATCAATAACCCTTGGGATGTTGACTATATAAGCAGAGGATTAATCGTGTTTTATGACTTAGGTCACATTTCTACACTGTATGTGATTCTGTAGTTGCTCAGCAAGGCTCGAAGGAGCAGAGCTCCTCTGAAAGCCAGTGGGAACCAACAGCTTCCTCTGGGAAAACTGGGAACTGCTGTGCTCAGTGCAGCATTTGGTGCACTGTGAGGTGTTTGAGTGAATTTATCTTTTGTATGTGTGTCTCTTTGCAGCAAAATTTACTACCATGTTGCATCATAACAGCTATGTACTATTCAATAATGGAAAAGCAAGGGATTTCTGATCCAGGGTTCAAGTTTTCAGTTTATAGGAAGGAGGAGGCAAAATGACTTGAGTACCAGTGGTGGTTCTCAAGTCATCCCAAAGTATTTCTAAACAGAAAGCTGAATGCTAACTGCTTAATATTTCTCTTGGGAACAGCAATTTCATCTTCAAATCGGGTTACCAAATAGCAGATGCAACTTACTTGGGAAGATCGTCTCTGGGAAAATAAATCACTACTTTAAATGTTTCTTGTCCTTAAAGTTCTCTTTTCTGTATATGCACTCATGAAACTGGCACAGGCTGCTCTGTGCTCAATCTCTTTGTTTCCTTATTACTGAAATTCACTAAAACAATTGCAGTGTGATTGACAGCTGGATCAGTTTCAGTGGAAATACTAGCCTGAGACAAATTGCATTTTTTGGTGTTCAATGCTTGCTATCTTGTTTATGCTTGTTATCTTTTCAAACCATACAAAATTGCATGTGTGTGTTCAAATTTCACAATAATTTCTTTTATTCCAACATAATTCCTGTACTGACCAAAGATAATTTTATTAAGAATAGAAGATCTACAGGGTATGTTGCATGTGTGTTACATAGTATGTTGATGATTGTATCCAGACCTGAGGGAAGTGGCTTCATTCCTTGTAGTTCCTGGTGCTACAGAAATCGGATGCCTTTTAACTGACTCCACAAGTCAGAATTTTGTCCCGTTTCTGGGTTTCCATGTCGTACTTTGTGGCTCTGTAAGCACCTTGTCATCCAGTCTGCCTCTGCAGGACAATGGAGATGCTTTTAGGGATCATTTCTGCAGCCTTCCCTTTGTGCGCATGGTCCAAGCACCTTGGTGCTGAGAGGTTTTAGGATTTCTGAATTTCAGAGCTGAGGGTAGAGCAACACTTGGTGATGAGCTTCTTGTCATTTGTGAGCAGGAATGAGGTTCTTTCCAGGCAGTTCAGAATGTACTTAGGGAAGGAAACCAAATTTTCTTTTGTCCCTCAATGCCCCCCTCTCCCCTCCCCCATTTTTTCTTTTTCCTCTGGAGGTTTTTTGCCTTGGATATTGAGGAATAAAGATAGTACAGTTTCATGCTAGGTGCTAAAGCACAAGTTTGCATATAACCATGTATATATATCCATACACATGTCCAAAAAATGAAGAATTAAAAATGGTTATGTTTTTAGAGAGAGAGAGATATATATATATATATATATTTTACCTGCCACTGGTCAGTCTGTAGATGTGAGGACAGAAAACAATGCTTATCCTTTTAAAATTGCTCTAAGTCCACCTTTGGTAAACTTGAAACATTGTCTATTTCCTATGCATTCTGCATGGCTTTTAAAATCACTGTTTGTATACAGTCATCTTCACTCTTGTTAAAAAAAAAAAAAACAACAAAGAATGGGGAGTGGGGAACAGAGGGAAAAGCACAGTTTTACATGTTCAAAAAACTTCAGCGAGTATCCTGCAGGCCTTACTTCATTACAAGCCCTAAAACTGAAGTCACAGTGCGGATCTTACATGAATTAACTGTATGAAAAAGTGTCAGTTTATCTATCCCGTTACCCATGAGGCAGAAGGAAAGACTAGAATTAAATTGCTTTTTATGATTTAGAAAAACAACAAAACCGTATAGACAGACAGTTCCAGAAGGCAAAGCAGAACTCCTGCCAGCCGCAGGGATGGAGCTGCCCTCACAGGAGAGGTGTGGTACCCAACTGAAGTTACTGCAGTAAGTCCTCAGTGAGGAAAGCATGATGAGTTTGTCCGGCTGCGCTTAAGGCTTGTCTGCATGCTGAAGAACAGCACAGCACATCCTTGCAGCTCTTATCTACAGAGTGATGTGGTGCACTGGTAGAGGGCTTTGTCTTTATTCACAACACATTCAGTGTGTCTCTGCAGGGGAGGAAGCAACACTTGCCTGTCAGCCTGTCCTCTACCACCGTCTGCAGAATAAACTGAACTCTAAGTCACCATTAAAGAGAAGGAGTGAAAGGTAAAGCGGGAACGGGAGAGAAAGAGAATTGCTCTCTGGCTTATTCATACATTTGCTCTCTGCAAAGGCACAAAGCAGAAGGAGCAGCATCAGCAACCTTGCAAGCAGTGACTTTAAGTATTTCTAATTAATACGATCTGAGCTACTTTGAGAAGCCAATTTATTACTTACGCATACAAGCTTGAGCTTTGCTGAAAACTGGATGTGCCACGCACACCTTTGCTTCTGATTTATACATAAAGACTTGCATCTTTCGCAGAATAAACCTTATCAGGAGAGATTCAACCAAGGCAGGTAAGAGATTTCTGCGTGTGTCACCTTCTACAGTGTTAACCTAAGTTAGCAAATATTACTTCTGACTACAATGCCTGGCTGTTGTTGAGCAGTTAGAGCTACTGCATTTGTCCTTATGTTATCTTACCTTAGAACAAGTTTACTCCTGAGAACATCTGCAATATACTTTAAAGATGCACTGTACATTTTTTTAAAACATAAAATATCAATGTGAATTGTTCAGTTAAAAGTTAAATTAAAAGTGAATATGTTCATAGAATGTGTTCTGAGATATCTCTTGATGTTTTTATATAATGTAATTTATTTATAACATTTTTCAAATAGTTTCCTTAGCTGTTCTGTTCAGATGCACAAGATTAGTGTACCAGTTTGATTAACTTTTCTAACACATTTCTAGGCATCTATATATGATCTAACTGAATAGTTTTAAGAGTTTAGTCATGCTTATCCCATATGCAGAAATACAGTTATGAGCTTTTGCACATGGCATAAGTGATTTTTTACTGTCAAGTTGGTATTTTTGTTGACATGCAATATAGTAGAAGTAAGAAAAGTAATATGGCAATAATAAAAATATAAACAGTAGCCAAATATGTTAAATTAAACATGATTTGTTTATAATTCAGCACTGTAAGATAACACTGCCGATATTTATCAGGTCAAATAATAACAAAGAACTTTCTTGGCATATAGTCAGAACCAGTCTTCTCTGAAATCGTGAGTCTGTCTTATACCTGGAGACTAAGAGCAACTCAGAAAAATATATTGCCAAAAGTTTCATCTGTTTGAAGTTCGTAAGATAATTTTTTAGGCACTGGCTTGATGTAGTCTTGCATGTCATACATCATATTGGAACTCTTTGTGCTTAAGATAAAAAATAGCTGAAATGAATCATTGCTATAGAATGAGAGGAGAGAGCTGAGAAAACTGGAAAAGGGTGTGTAATAAATTGTGCTTTAGTGACACTGAGCATTAAATTTTTTTCACTGACTCTCATAAGTGCGTAAATAAGCCTGTTCTCAAATACTTGCTGCTGATTTGTAACTTTATTATTTTCCGTTTCACCTGTTAGTAGTCTTTTACAAAAGAGTTGTTTCTACTTAATTAATTTACATACACAGGATTTTCTGTGCTTTTGAAAAAAAAAAAAAAAAAAAAAAAAGGTGTTTTCTTTAGTTTATAATGTAAGTTTTCCACATTACTACTAGCCAAAGTGAAACTCACATCAGCTTTCACAATGTATGTGGTCTGGGGTTTCATCATGTAAAGTCTTCTTGACAGAATGTGAGGACTTCAGAATGGATGAGTCTCCCTGCTTGTCTGGACTTTTGCAACTTTTGTTCATTAGGATTATTTTAGTTCTGAGAAGATGTAGACGCACTGTGCAGTAAATTATAAGCTTTTGCATCATCTGTAAGAAACTAATGACTTTCTGTGTCACATGATTTTCAAAGTGTAGTGTTGTTCTGTAGGGAAATTATCTGCAATACCACAGGTACTTAACTATTCTGAGAGAAAGGTAAACTGTGAGTAACAGTATTGACTCAAAAGAGGAAAAACCTGCTATGGTGTCCTCCTAGTGCTTACAATCTGCAGGCACAGAATTTGGACCAAAGCAATAAATAAAAGAGTAGTACAAGAACAGAAAGTTTGAAAGTGCCTGGTAGTTCTTTCTTACAATTTGAGATCTCTGGGCAGTAGACAACTTTGGGATGGAGCCAACAAGTCTTTGACTTAGATCCCTTAACTGATCCGAACTAGTGTAGCTCCAGTGACATGAAAGGAGAAACACTTATGGAGAATCCAGCTCTTTCAGTGCAAATAATGTACCTAGTGGGGTGCTAGTGCTGTCTGTGCTGCTGTGCACCACAGGGCTGGGTGAGCTGTGATGAGGGTATTTGTGCTTGAAGGGAGTCAGGCTTAAATGAGGATCACAGGGTGGCAACCAATGAGTGCATTAACAATGAATTTCCTAAGACTTTTGAGTCCTAATATCAGCAATTCCCTTAATTAATTAAGGATGCTTTAAGGTGATATGTACCTTTAACGGTTTTGGGACTTCATAAGCTCCCAGAACATGATCCCAGCATGAATGCAGAGATACGGGAAGCCTGTGCCATATGCCATCACATCAAAACCATGTCTTAGAAGGGAAACAAGGCAGTCTGCTGGAAAAAGGAGTTTGCTCTGTAACTGCACCTACAAGAGCAGCTTTGGTCCTTGCTTAGCCCAGAAGCATATCTCCTTGGCACCCTGTTGGAAAGAGTTAGGCCAGTAGAATTCCTTGCAAACACAAGACATGAATCACATTTACAGTATCTGATGGAAATACTAATCTAGTACAAAGCACTCTTCTCTAATTAGAAAGCATGGTAGAGTGACAGATTATGGCAAATTCATACTTGGCCCAACATCTTATAGAACCATCTAAGGGAATGTTGCTTGTACTGAATCTTTATAAATTTGCATGTTTATCATGGCCCCCTGTAGTTCATCAGACGAAAAAAATGAGCACAGTACACAGCACCGAATGGAGCTGTGCAGAGCACCTCATCAGCCCCAGTCAAGAAGGCACCTTCATATAACTGAGAATTAGAGAATAATTTTAAAGCTAGGGGTTAGATCAGGATTAAACATAAAATACTTGATGCAAATTCAACACACCTAGATCCTTTTCTTTTCCTTATCTGCTCTCTAAGCCAGTTCTTACCTGAAGCAGTCTAAGTGCTGGAACCAGGTTAAAATTGTAGTTTTGGATGCCTTCTGGAATGGTGAGGTAGGTAGGAAGAGAGATGAGACATTGTGGAGGAGCTGGAAATAGTGGTTTCTTTACCAAGGTAAGGTTGTAGTGAGAATAGCATGTCTGACTGTACCCATAATGAAAAGCATGCATTGAAATAGATGGAAAATATATAGTTTTCCAGGCTAACTCAAAGCCATTTGTGCATTCAGCATGAAAAACTATGTTGAATAAAAACTTCAAAATGGAAACAAGGTACATTTCCTTATTAGCAGCTAGGGTCTTTTTAATATTAGAGAGAACCTGAAGAGAGTTTTTCTGGAATGTGTTTAAGCAGATGTTTGAGCTGCTTCTGAAGTGACTGATCCTTGCCTCCCCACTACTGCTGCTTTCCAGTATGTTCCCTCCACATTCTCTATGTCAGCATCAGATATACTTTGACTGTGTGGGAACTTGGACCAGCTGAGAGATCTGGTTGAAAATTAATTCTATAGAAATAAACTTATCTGGCTCCTTACGTGTCTGCAGATGTGTTGTGCTGATGGACGGGCAACAAGAAGAGGGTTGCTGGCTCAACAGCTCAAAAAGCGTAAGGTTGCCCATGCAAGTTGCAAAATGGCTTAGATGCAGAAATTACATCTTAAGTAGTCTCTGGAAATTATATCCAGAAGTAGGATAGTCAGTACCTATATTTCAATTACTGCCCATATTTAGCTTCTCAATCAAAAGATGATTATGTTACTTGATGATCAAAATTTCTGTCCTAGTTCTTTCTCCATAACTTTATGGAAGGAATCTTCTTGGCATTCAAACAGTTCACTGAACAAGAACTGAAATGTGTTGGCTGTGACTGCATTCATTGATATTCTAATTGATTTTTATTATGCAGTCAATAATATGGATCCATAGTGCATGATGCATACCCTTGTTAAGCATTCATTCCACACCCTCTGATTGCACTAAAGATGTAGGTACAGTGAGTGTTGTGATGTGCATTAGATATGATCAGTGTGAAGATATAAAAAAGACATTACTCAGGCACAAGAAATTGAGGCTTTTGGCTTGGTACCCAGAAGATTTTTATTTCAAAATAATAAATTTGGAATGCCTCTACATGTCTTTTGTGTCCTCTTTTTGTTTTTTTTTTTTTTTAATACAAACTCAACTTGTGTTTTTAAGCATCTTACCTTAACTGCTTCAACTAGGAATATTTTTTTATTTGTTAGCTTGTTTTTCATTTACAAAAATGAGTCTTTTTATGCAATCACAGGTTTCAACAAGTTATGGCTTTTTGGAGCACCCCACCACTTGATGTAATGATACGAACTTTCCATACTGAACCTTACATAATATTTAAACTAATTTTACAGTTGTGGTTCATAATAAGTTTAACAGTGAGCCCTTAATCCTTTTGCACCAATGAAAACTTTGAAACTTTTCTTGCAGAATTTCAGTTCTGGACTTTGCATATTGGCTAAATCTGTCACCAAAAAAGAAATAATTGATGTGTAAATGTGATAGCAGTATGGTTTAAAAAAAAAAAAAGAAATAAAAAAAAAAAGACTAAGACAAAACTCATTGCTAAGGTGATAAGAAAACTTTAGTTTGGGAATGCAGAAATGGAGAGAAGTATGCAGGCTTTGTAAGCACTTTGTGCATAGCTGCACACATCTCCAGCTGCAGAGATGTCTGCATAGAAGTTAGTGCCATTCTACAGCCAGTCATGTCAAAGGTGAGAGAGCCCTTCCTGTCACGAGCTTCCATAACTTGGTTTAAAGTCTCCTGATATTTTAGCAAAAAGATTTTCAGATTGTTTCTGTTTTCCTTTCATCTGTGAAGGGAAGTATCACTTTAAAGTTGCTTTGATACCGATAGACTGACAATTAGTTGCTGCTGCCAGATATGTATATTGTAAATAAAAGCCAGAAGGTTCTTACAGGAAGGTTGATTGGCTAATGAAAACAAATGACTCCTGTGTATTTCAGATCTGAATGCTCAGGTGACATATAACTTGAGCAATGGATTACCTTAGCACCTGTTTCCAGTCTATGGTACTGAAATGGTATTTCAGGGAGGCATATAAGGACAAAATATTGGAGCCCCTCACTAATTCAAGGAAGCCTGAAGACTCTCTTGTGATCACAATTACTCACTAAAGGCAGGCCCACCAGGTCTTTAGTCTGTAGAAGAAAAATCACCGAGAGGGTCCATAGCCAGATATGTATCACGTCCTTTTTTTTTTTTTTTTTTTTTTGGTAAATTAAGGTATTTATTATTAATTAAATATCAATTATATACAGATGGTGCTGTAATATTTTTCAAACTTCTAATCCATGCAGAATCAGTTGAACTTTGAAACTATAATTTACTTTTCTGCAGTGGAGTTAAGTATCTCATTTTCAGTTTATTCCATAAACTTCTGAAACACAACTTTGATATAATCTTTTCTCATAATGTAGTAAATATATGCAACCCCATCTTTGTTGCCCCCTTTTTAATACTCAGAACTCATAAATGATGATTTATCTTCAATGGAAAACATGTGGTTGGGCCAGATGCTCAACCAAAATGACTCCCAGCAGGCTGGCTACACAGGTTAACTCAAGAATAGATGGGTTTAAATTTGCACAGGAAAAAAAAAAAAAAGCCATAATTCAAAATGAGTCTGCCATGTCTGAAGGGCAGTAAAGTATGAAAAAGCAGGAAACTGATTGTTTTGGTGGTGTAGCTTTTAAGTATGAGGAACACATTATGTGCCTTCTCTGTATTGTAGTGTTATTAAAACACGTATAATTTATTTAGTAAAGGTGAAAATGTAATCAAATAATAGTATTTTTAATAACAACATTAAACTTGAGTTTTTTTGCATCTTTCTGGAAGGAAAATTCATATTTCCCTATGCTATTTCTATTCAACACATTCTATTTAATTTCTTGTCTTAAAACATAACAGTGACTAACACTAACATCACAAAGTTTAATCTAGCATTTTTAATGATTATTTAAAAGCCTACTGCATAATCCCTCTACCTCACTGCTATAGCTTGGGGGTAGGTTGCAGGTAAAATGTTTTCCTGCTGAAAAGTTTGATCTGCACATTTGTTTTAAGCTTTTAGAAATGTCTAGATAAGACTGTAGAAAAGGTGGATCCGTTTCTGTTTTTGTAGTCGGTTTTTCATGCTTGCTGATTAGCTGTAATTTATGTATTTATTGAGTCGTGATGTTTTTGCACCCAACATATGCTTCTGGCTGCTCTGGGCTGCAGCATTATCTTGTATCTGTCCCATGAAAGAATGAGTCTTCATTTTTGTGTAGTCGTATTTACAGTTCACAAATTGACCTCACAAAATGTTACGGTAATTAACAAAACCTCTTCTATTCTCTGACACCAATCTGCTAATGTAGAAGATATTGTCCACTTCGGGTGAAGAGCTTCCTGGTACCATTAACATAAGGAAGCTTTTTTGTGTTCAGTCTCTTTCAGGAATAGGCATACATAAAGGAAATGCCTTAATTATTTACAAACATGAGAAGATGCAATAAAAAATGAGCTCAGGTGCCCTTTGTGTTTGTAGTTTCCTTGTTCTTTTGCTCAAAGTGGTGACTAGTAGCTCATATACAATATTGTTTTTATTTTCTATAGTAAGACGAAGCATTTGAACCAAACATTTTTGTCAGGACGCCTTGTGGGAGTCTTTTGTTTTCTATACTCCCATGTGAGATATTTGAAGGAATTCTTCTAGTGATAGATTAAGCATCTCCAGAGTGCTAGTGTCTTTATAGTTTATATAACCTAGTATCTACACTGTTTGCTTTCGTGAGACTGTATTACCGATGAAAGTCCATTCCTTCATTACTGGGAGATTCATAATAAAGTTATCAAAGTTTCACTTGGTTTCAGCAAGCGGTCAAATTGATAAAGACAAGGTAATAATTGTCTTAAGCCCTAAACCAATCCAGATCTGCTTCAGGCACAACATAGCTGTGCCAGTTACAAGACAGAATCACTGTGAGACTGCAGAGAGCGCAGTGCGCTGGCAGGGTGGCTTATATAATTGGACAAAGGTGGTTGTCCAGTTTAATCCTCTATCCTAGATTTATCCTCTATTATCCTTAATTCATATCCTTCATTCCTCCTTTTCTTCTTCATACTAAGATTCTAGCCAGCTGCCACTAATTTTGATCCTACGCTCTATCTGGAGACATCTTCTGTTAAAAAAATTGTCACATCAAGTGTCACATTAAGTGTCACATCCACATAGGTAATGATTTCTTTTATTTTTGAAATTTAATTAAATTGAAAAGGGGAGATAGTGGAAGTCTTGAATGAGTATTATGAATACACAAACAAATTTATATGAATTGTTTTTAGTATCAGTTTCCTTTACTACAATCCTTTTTAAGCAGATGTAACAGTACAGAGTCCTCCAGCAGCCTACAAATGCTAAAGGTCAGTGCAGAAAGTCAAGCCATTTTCAACAGCTGGTGATCTTATAAGAACTGCTGATGACATTTTACAGTTGAGGAGTAGTAAGGGATTCAATAATTCATTTTCATTATTCCTCTAAAAGGGAAGTCTTCCATATTGCAGAGTAGTCCCAAAGTATTCTCTTACAGTATAATTGTAAAGGAAGAAAAAATACAGAGAGTGTGATAAATGTTGAGTATTTAAGTGAATGAGAAGAATTTTAATTTTTTGAATTTTTAATGAGAGTCTGGGGTGTCAGTTTGGGTTATCTAAGAAAGGAAGCCAAGGAAATAAAATCTATCTGAAAAAACTTTGCTGGTAGGCTACTTTGGACATAAACCATTAGCAGCTTCAAATAAGAGTGGCTGCCCTTGTACACTGGGAAAACCAAATGGATAACTTTGTAAAGATTATATTTCTATTTCATAGAGGACGTATACCTGCTATTTGCAATTAAGACTCTCATCTCTGGATTTCTAGGGAATCTTGAGGAGTTGTTAGAAGGTAAAGTAGTAGCTGTATTTATATATCATGATTTTGTCTCATTTGGGCCAGAGAAATACATAAATTTGGGTGCAGTAAGATTTACAGACAATAATCATTATAGAATACCTCTGTCAGCTTCTTCGTTATGCCATTCACATAAACACTGCTAAGAAGTGAGGTATTGTTCCACTTCATGTCTGACAGAAGAGATATGTTGGACAGACAGTTAAAGTAATACTGTAATTTGTTAGAGACTCTTTTACAGATAACTTCAGGAGCAGGTTGAAGAACATAAAAGGTAACACTGTTTTATATGAAGTTTATGCCATACTGAAGAGCTGTGGTTTAAATGTACCAAAGTTTGCTGATGGAATGTTTTTTAAAACCACTTAATCTTAAGTACTCTGAACACAGCTTTTCCTTTTGTGTACGGTTTGAATACAATTGTAGTCTCCAGTACAAAGTAATTAATGCATTCATTTCTTGGTTCAGCTGAATGTTTGGGATGATGAAGTGATGCTTTTCTCAGAATAACCTCTCAGTAAAGCTATATAAACACACAGCATTTACAGTACTTGCTTCCTATGAATTTTGCAGCTCAAATGTATCCAGAGGCAACTGTCATATCTCTGTTCCATCTTCCCTTGCTTGACTCCTTGGTTACTGCAGGGTGGATTACACTGGTAATCTCTGCATGACTACCTGCTGTATGTATCTGGTTACAGACACAGTAACTTACCTGACCTCAAAATTCAAAGAGGAAACCAGCAACTTTTTGGATGGTAGCCAATGTTGTATACAAGTTTGTAGTAATAACTAGAAAAGCATAAGTAGTGCAAATTGTACGTACACTATTAATGACTAATACAGTCAAAAGGGTTGAAGTATTTTCAATACTGAAAGAAATATTTCTAAGTTACTGGAAAAAGGAGCTGCCAGCAGGTGCTGGGAAGAATGGGTTTGTCTGTGGCTGTCTGGAAATGTGCCACACCTTGCCTTTTGGATGGTGTAACTGGACCAGTCTTGTGCTTAGATATCTGTTGGATCTACGGAAGACATTTCATTAGAAGTGGTGCCTACATAGTCCTGTGTGTTTTCCACTCCAAAAACTAACTTTGAGTATATTTGGATGAAGAGTACTTCAATGCATATTCATATTCAATGCAATATTCAATGGCTTCTTAAAGGAATTAAGGGGCTACAGAGTTCAAGGGAGATACAGCAAAAAACACTTTTTGTCTGTGAAGCACACTATCAGTGTGTCTGTTGATCATACAAAGTTTAGGCAACTTTGATTTGAAGAGAATTTCCAGCTTTTATTCAGGGGTGGTAAAAGTGATGGCAACCTAGAGGAAGGCATGCAAACCATAAGATAGATTTTTCATTTAACAGCCTACTTATCACAACTTCATGATTTTCTTCATAATTAAAATCTCATCTCTGAAGAACAAGTAACTTCTGAAGAGCAGCAATATTGTACCTTGCTAGATTTTGTCATTCAGAAAAGAAGTGTTTATATGTCTAACATGAATTATGATTTGTTTAAGAGAGTGTTACTCCTGGCTTTTATGATTTAATGTGATTAGCCTTTCAGAAAATGAAAGCTATATTTTAACAGCTCAAAAACATGATATGTAGTGTGTGGGACATATACAGTGTAATTATGAAACTAATGAGGGGTGGCTTACCAGTGTGATTGGTGAAGATCTGCTCCAGTAGCTCCTGTTAATGAACTGTCTGTCTATGCCAGTGCTCTGCTTGGAAGAGTTTATGTACTGGGCAATTGGTTAAAGCAGAGTGAGAATCTCCTCATGATTCTATAAACGCACTGGTTTTTATGGTAGTTGTACTTGCCTTCAAAACTAGCTTGACAGAAAATGATCTCTAATTTGTCCTTGAGAATTAAAACACATCTAGCATTAACTAGTGGCACCTGGCAGTATTAAGAGGAGTAAAGAAAGGTGCAGTGTTGTCACAGAAGCAACAGAACCTTATTCCTGATCCAGCCTATGTCTGCAGCAAGATAATATGTGCTGACACAGTGCAAAACCTGGTGTGCTTGTGGGTGGAAAAACACAAACATAGCATACCAGCGATCCATCTGTACCATCTCTGACAAACAAAAGGTACTTAAGGGAGCACAAAATAAAGACTGTGATGAATCATTATGGAGTTAGTTGACTGTAATTTCTTCTAGCTCCAGCAGTTCATGGTTCTGCCTTCTTGCTTGCACACTAATGCAGCCCTATTGATCTCACTCACTCCAGTTTAGCTATTAGCAGCTGTTTGGCAGCAGAAGTGTTTGATTGCACTTCAGTTATAGGCCACTGATTTTGATTTAGAGATTTAAATATCACAAGTGATTATCAAGTCTGACGTGTGTGACTGTAAACTTGACCCTAGTTTTACAGTAAAAACGATATACCTGGCTGCAAATTGTATGGCAGCTTTAGGAGGATTAAAAGGAACAGATTTTATGCAGAAATTAATAAGGAGTTAAACTACCATCTGTAAGTAGTCTGAAAGCCATTATGTCGTTCTTGAATCCATATGCATCACTCTGTCCTGAAACTTTATCCTCTGAAGGTGCTAGAAATTTCAGTATTAATGATTTTAGAAGGTTTAGAAGGGAAAATACTCATCTCAAGATTCTTCTGCCTTTTGGACATGGCTGGGTATTTCTCCATGTTAAATGACAGTAATGAGAAACTTAAATAGGCAGCTTAAATAGGCAGGATGAATCCATGGATTTCTTAACCATCAGCTCTAAGTGATGCTAAAACACTTGAATAATCAATTTCAGGTTATGTTCTTTTCTTCATAACTGTGTTTTAAGGGGATTGTATTTTTGTTGTTGTAGTTGTTAAGTGAAAACCTAAATAATAGTATTTATGTCTTTTGCTAAATTTCAGTTCCATGGCAAATTTGTATACATTTGAATTAAATGCTAAATTAGTGACAGAATTTGGCATTCTCATCTGAGGATATGCTATTTGGAAGCAAAATTAAAAGGAAATTGGATTGCAAAAACCATTTCAATTATTGAGTAATGGAACTTGCAGTATTCTTTTTCCCTACTGAAAAAAGATATATGTTACCCATTAAATAAAAAGCAGCAAGAACCTTCCTTATCACTGAGGAGAATAGTATCCACTAGAAGTTAAAGACTGATTAATGCACTTATCTTTAGTAGATTTTGGCTCAAGTCATTTTTACTTCTGGATTTGTTATCTGTCAAAAATTGCTGATATATTCAGTTGTTCTGAGGACCAAACTGAAGAATGTGTCAGGCCACTGGAAGTAATCCAATACCAACATTACAAGAAAGCATCAAAATTGAAAATTAATACATTGTATGGAATTGTTCTATAGGGAAAAAGAATGGGGGTAGTTGAATGATTTTCTCACATTATGGATGCTCCATTCCAAGCCAGAGCTGAGAAGTGTTGGCAAAGTGTGGGTGCTTCCAGTGCCAGTAATGCTTCTAGTGTTGGAGTATGTTACATTTCAGTCTTTATGGGTCCACATTCTGTTATCTTATATAGGCAAAGCTGCCCCAGCACTGATGTGTTAGTGTCTGCAGTGCTGATAGGTTCTTTCAGTGATATTTAATTTCCAAGCAAGCTGCCAGAACACAGCTTAATCCTTTGAATTTCACTGAGAGTTAGTAAGAAACACCTTATGTAAGAAGGACGCTTTATAGTCTTATTTTTTAAAGGTTTTATATAACAATGGATTTGAATTCTTCAGAAGTTTTCAAAGAAAATATTATTGAAAAATGTTTTTAATGCAGTTTTCTCTTTTTGACTTCACTCAAAGGTGAGAATTTTTAAGGTTTTTTTTTTCTTCAGGACAAAACAATTTATTACTAGGATGAATATATTCCTTCCCTGTCCTCTGCCTCTGCCCTGTGCCTGGGCTGCTGTCTCCAGCCTGAGACTGTCTACTCCCTGTTGCTTCCTTTGCGCTTCCTTACCACCAGTCCTGCTGTTCTGGTGGTTTGCAATTACCCGTGCTAAGCATTAAATGGCAAGCATCTGTCTTTATGGGGATCCTCTGCCACAGCCATCCTTCTGAGGTGTCCTTTCTTCGCCTCTTCCATGTTTTCCAGTTCCAATGAGGCTGCCCACCTTAATGAGTGCCTGGCTGTGTCCAAAGGCCAGGGCTGTCTTTCCAGAGAGAGGCTAAGCAAAATAGCAGCTTTTGCCTACATTACATTCATTTATATTTAAAAAAAACAAATCACAAAAGAAACGCAAAGCTGATTATATCTATTCTCAGAGGCAGCAGTTAACACTGAGGTAAGTGAAGGACTTAAGCATTTACTCATTCTTGGAAGCTGTAGAGGTTTTATACAGAACCATCATCTGTGCTTGGTCCTGCTAGGAAGAAAAATGATCGGGGCCATAAAAATAAATAAATAATTGTGAAAACTAAAGAATGGGAGGTTTATGGGGTGTCTGTAAGTTGTGTACATATGTGCCGTGAACAGAATTAAGACTGCATTACAGACAGTAGCAGTGACTATCTGTCACAATAGAATTAATTACTTAGCTTTAATTAAGGCTTCCGACACTTCAGATGCTGAATTTTTTGATGGTCTAGTTGGTTTGTTTATACGGCCTGAATATTTTCCCCTGCATAAATCTAACTTCTTGACATGCACGCTGCTTGGCTGAGCCCTGCAGGGGGATGTGCCCCCAGCGCAGCCCTCTGCCAGGCCCTCTCCTCCCGCAGGGCTCCTGCTTGCCCTCACGGAGCTGTGCCATGCGGTGCTGCAGCAGTGCTGCTCGCGCTGCCTCTTCTGGGCTCTTAGTGCTCTGCTCCCCCTTTTACACCAGCTTTTGCCAGTTTCTGTTTTGCACACTCTTTTACCAGCAGCAATTGCGGTGTAGCAAAAGCAGAATGTGAAGCTGAGTTCATTTACACAGATACTAATCTAGAGTTTCTGTGTTTAAATGAGAGCCCTGGAATTGCATCTAGGCAAACGAAATCAGGTTCTGCTGCATTAAACTGAGTGGTGCAGACAGTTTGATAATAGCTTTCCTTTACTTCCTACAACAGAGAATGAGGAAGCTGGGAAGCCTGATTGCACAATAGTAGAAAATATGCATGCGTATGAATTGCCATGCAGAGTTCACTCTAAGTTGTTTACTTATGTAATTTGGCATCCAAAAGTATGGTTTCCTTCTCTTGTATCTTTGCTTTGTCCTCTGGATGAGATAATGCTGTTTTAAGTACATGAGCTAACCTCTTGTCTTTCTAACAAAAGGGTAAAAAGATTTATCATTAAAAAAAAGAGTGTAAACGAATATTGCTCATCATTTTAATCATAGGTCAGGTCATCAGATCTGCCGTATTTTGGCACAGCCATATGCCACTTAAATCTAAGTGCTTCTTTTATGAATTAATAAGTGCACTTGCTAATTCTGTTCTTCTTTGTGAGGGCAAAAGTATATTAAACGTTTCAATCAAATCAAATGAATTTATATTTTGAATTATTGCTAGACTTTTAACAACGACTGATTTGATTACTCTGGTTTCACAAGTCACCTGAAGAGTTAGATATTTTGGAGGGTTTACTTTCATAAATATGTATCTTTAGTTTATAATCTTCTGCTTATCAGTAAATTATCTTTCCATTTCTTTTGCTGTTGTGTCACTGAAAATGAAAGCACTGATGTAACAGCAAACAAATGCAAAAGGTGGAAAATGTGGTTTTCTCAGCGATCATTTCTTGGCAGAAATGAGGTGGATTTGGTAGCATAGTTGATACAGGTTCTGGTGTTGGCTTTGGTCCTAACTTGACCTTCTTGGAGCTTGCGATATGATTAAAAAAGAAGTAACACCAGTGTCTGCAATTCAGCTTAATTTATGCTTCTGGTCAGACTGCGACAGCCATCAGAACAACAGCCATCAGAACAACAGCCCTGAGTGATTTTACCCTGCTTGACTTTTGGAGGAGGCCTCCAGACACCAGTCATGTTCTGCAGAATCTCACTATGGGTCTCCAAGCAAATAATAAGGAATCTTCCAAACTCACAGTCAAGTGACTTGAAATAAAAACAAGTATTTAAATTAGTAATTGAGAAATGTATCTTAGAAAGATGAGAGATCGTACTAATGCAGGGTAATAGCTTTCAGGCCGCAGCTTCTTCTCAATAGCAGAAACACATTTGTGATCCATTCCATGTTAACCCTTTATTGCAACCAATCTGTCTCAAATGCCAGAGAATCCAAAATTAATAATTTCAGATATATGCAGACTTGGAACTAAAACTGTTTTCTCTTGGCTGCAAGGCTCCCGTGTTCTAACTTTGCAGCTTGTCTTTCTGCATGAGAAATTACTGAATAGGAGTTTTTTGTTTGTTTTGTTTAGTTTTTCTCTCTCCTCACTGTGGAAGAAAGTTTATCTCTGAGACTAAATTAGCTATGCAGAATGAGATGTTTCAAAAATGACACCATAACAGGAATTCAAAATTTTTCTTTTCATTTCTGATGCAGTAAGTATTCACGTGACCACCTACCACAATGCTATACTGTTTTGAAAAAATGTGCCAAAACTTTGAACTCAGTTTTCCAAAAGGTTGGGGAAGTTCTACTCTGTTATTACAGTTTCCCTGAATGTGGCCTAAATAACCACTGGCAATTTTCCGTATGTGGACTTCTCCCAGGAGCTTCAGTCCCCTGTTTTTACCCCTGCTTTTGTGATGGCCTGGGGATCTGTCTGCATTCACACTACCGCAGAGTCCTTAGTTGCCCTATGTTACTTGTGTCTGTTAAAATAGTCTTTTTGAGAAGCTGGGCTGGCACAGATCCAGAACAAAAGAGCAAAAATCTGCTGAATATCATCTCTTTTTGTTTACTGCACTGCTGAAATGGCACCTAAGCTTTTGTGTTCTTTTTAGAATCTAGTGTACTATTGTCCTCAAGAATTCCCTCAGGAATTCTTGCTCTATTGATATTTTATTATGGAAAGCAATACACCAGATATCCCATCAGTGAGCACAAGTACTCCTTTTACTATCTTGATCATTTGTCTTGATTCTTCAGTGGGATTTTAGCTGTACTGATTTGCCTGACTTAAAAATTGATGACTTACTGAAAACAAAAGTTGTATAACATAGATGACTATTTTGTTGCGATTCAATTTAAACTGTTAATGGTACATGGAGTCCAATTCAACGTAATGTTTAAGACTAATTTCACATATGCTTAGCCTTGGCATAAAATCAGGCACATGCTCAAATGATTTCCTTAATTAAAGCTTTATAGTGGGACTTCAAAAATACTTTAAGTACTTTTCTTCAATTTTATGAGCTTTTTTCCCCTTCAGTTTGGCACAGTGTAAAGTTAAAATATTGCAAATGAAGTAGGATTGGTGGAGATGGGGACACCAAGTTGGCAAGCACGCATTCATTAAAAACAGATTAGCTAAAAACAGACTCTGATAATTCCGTAATCAAGACTCAATACACAAAACCTTGGAAATGTTAAACGTGCTGTAAATAAATAGATGATTAATTTCCTTTATTACAGTATTTATGCCTTACTGAGAAACTATATTTCTCCTCAAGGATCATTTTCTTATTATTTTAATACTGCACCTCCTTTGTGGCTTCATGATGTGCAAGAAATAAAGAGATAATTAATAGTATGAAGGCAGTTAGCCCTCTGAGGGGGAGAACTTGAAAACACAGCCTCACGCTTGCAAGTAAATACTGCAGCAAATGCCAGATACTGCAGGTGAGGGCAAAGCATTCCTTTAGCCCACTTTATGCCTAAAATCTTGCTGGTGGAATAATGGTAGAACAGGGGGTGAACGGAAATCTGCATACAGCGAAGATTGATACTTAATACCACAAAGGGACTTTTTAGCTTCCTTCCTAATAAATTTGATTAAGTTTCTCGAGAAACATGTGAGGTGGAATGAAAAGGAGGGAGGAGTGTTTTGTATGAGAGATTTGAAAAGATTCATTACTAGAGATTACGCTTAATGAAATGCATCCTGAGCGTGAAGCTGTGTGGTTGGTGTGCTTGATACATACAAATTAAATACTCTCCTGGAAATATACTAATAAAAAACAATGAATTAAACATCAGGGCCAAGAGATTTTGGCTTATTAATACATTGTAACCCTATTTAGAGGATTCCAATTTACTGAACACGCATGTTGCCAGTAAAATAATTAGAGTGAAAATTTTGCATCCAGCAGAATATCAAGTATATTAAATATCAAAGTTTAATAAAGATTTAAAACCCTATTAAAAGTTAGGTAAAAGGATTAGTGGTGGGAAATGTTAGACAGTTTTATGGTGTTTAATGTAGCTAAACTCTGGAAAATGAAACTTAATGTTCAAAATCAGTGTTCTGAAAAACACATATCAAGGAACACAAAGCTGTTGCTCTTTAGCTGTGACATATGTGTATATTTGATTTTTTTTTTTAATAATGAGTAATATTCTCAGTGGGAACTCAGGAAAGTCATAGTACTGCAGGCAGCCTTTCCCCATGTTCACGGTTACACAGCCCACATCACCTAGCAGACCGTACAAGAGGAAGTTTAAGAGCCACTGATGCTGAAGAATTCTCTAGGCAATCCTTTCTTTCGCTACATTTTTCCAGCTTTTGCAAGGTTCTACTCTTTCATCAAAGTACTCACGTGGCTGACCTCTGGGTGGACCTCAGAATCTGAATTTTGGCTGGTACACGTTTTGGCTGGCGTGGAAGACCCAAGTGGCATTGGGTTGGCCATGAGTTTCTTTTTTCAGCTACAGTTATTTGTAGCTGTACATGCCGGATGTTAGATCGCTCTGAAGGCCTTGCATCATATTTT
>JAOWBP010004313.1:5319699-5333075 GCA_028571105.1 Tragopan temminckii | reverse complement strand
GCTACAGTTATTTGTAGCTGTACATGCCGGTTGTTAGATCGCTCTGAAGGCCTTGCATCATATTTCTATTCCTCCTACTACTTCCACTAACTGGATTATAGCTAGCAGTTGTTACTCCTACGCTTGTTGTCTTTGCAACTTCTCTTTGCCACACAGACATTGCCTGCTCCAGGATTTCCTACCAGAGTCTCAATTCTGACTGACCTCTGGCTCCTGATCATGTGGTGAAGTGATGTTCAGAGTGTTTTCTGCTGACACATCTCACTGATCAGACAACCTGTCTCATGGAGTAGACCCTTTTAATCAGTTCTGGTAACTGCTGTTGCCTGTATTTAGGGTGATTCTAAATAGCAATTGCTATGTATTCTTAAAAGTGTGGGCAGCTGGAGGATGGACCTTTTACTATAACTCTTTGGAACAAAGCATCATTTTACTTTTTTTTTTTTTTTTAATTTTTGGCAGACTTGAAAACTGAAGTTGTGTGCTTGACCAAGTTTTGATCATGACTGAATGCAGAAATTGGGGAGATGTAATAATCATCATCTGAGC
This sequence comes from Tragopan temminckii, assembly GCA_028571105.1. NCBI lineage: Eukaryota > Metazoa > Chordata > Aves > Galliformes > Phasianidae > Tragopan > Tragopan temminckii. Next base: position 5,332,526 of record JAOWBP010004313.1, on the reverse strand, counting down.
AAAGTATTGCTGGTCTGGAGATGTTACAGAAATGAAAACAGAATGAAAACATGCAGGAGGCATTGCAAGGAAGGATAGGATTGCAATTCTTGACAGAAAATTGCAGAAATGGAGATGAAACAGAGGTAGGGAAGAGGATTCTGAGAACAAAGTACCATTGCTTAATGTAGTAAGAGCAGGGCAATGGAAAGACAGTATGTGCAGAAAAGAAGTTTAAAAATAAGGAGAATTTTATAGCACAGAAATCTAAGAACTCTGCATGTATTAAAATAGTGCAACAAAGCATCTTTTGAGCAGCATTCCTTCTACTTTTAAAATTATCACTTCTCTAATTTTTAAAATCTTATTATTTTTTAAATTGTTATTATTTTTAACTACTTTTTTTGAAGGCCTAATGAACATTCTAACTTAGAGTTACTCTAGCTCATAATAATGGATGTTCATGATTCTAAATGGACCTAAAATGAACTTATAATCGTAACCCTCCTAACTTTTCAGAAGCTTTAATCAGCATTTACGAGGAAGTAAAGCTATTTTTGTCCCCATAATAGAATGCATGATATAATAAAGTTCCTTGGGGACACAGTTACTAAAATTTGAAGTTGTAGCAGCAAAACTCAAGTAGAGGGAATTAATTTAGACCCGGTCAGGACATAATCATAGCATGAACTGTGCATCTTGGCAAGGCTGTGTGGATGGGAATAGGTAGCAATGACTGCAAGAAATTGGCCCTAAAACAGCACCGTCAGCTCTGAGAAATCCCCAGGCAGAGGTTTAGGGAAATGAAAATGTGTTGCTGGCAGGAATACTCATCAAATTGGAATTAAGGTGCATTGTTATAAGAATAGAAAATGAGCTTGTGAAAGAAGCACCGCTGGAATTCCAGCAGCACCGTGCTGTTTACTGAAACAAGAAAGCCTCAAATGAAGTTCTAGAAGTTGTCTGGGTGCCAACTCTATTATTTTCTAACTATGTTTGACATAGTAGCATTTTGATTAAACCTCCCCTATCAGTTTCCAAATACTTGCCTTTAAGCCTTTGTTTCCATTCCTATTTCCCAGACACATCTCCACATTCTTCACTTTGGAAACGTCAGTATTTTCAGCAGATAGTGATGAAATCAGGAAAAATAATCAGAGTCTTCATTTAAGAACAGTCAAAATTCTCCAGTCTCACACTAGAGAACAAGAGTTTAAATTGCAAACTTATGTTAATGTTATTTTCTAGTGCATACTATTAGCAAATTTGTACTGAAAGATAAACATCACTCATCAGCACTTGGTATGTTATTAAGACTATTTATGTATTTAAAGGTGAAAAAAATGTATTTGTTTCCTCATTATTTTCATAATTGATAGCATTTACACTATAAACAAATTTTAACACTGGAAGAAGATAGAACTGTGAAAATGTATTAAGAAGACTGACTGACTCAGGAGATTCCTTGTGTTCATTAACATTCTTGATTTAACTGTGTTAGGAGAGCTAAATATATGGACTGCATAAATAAGTAAATACATGAGTTATAGAGATGATACCTCATCAGTTTGCACTTGTATATCTGGGCTTAACGCAGCAAACTGAAGTTGTCAGAAGGAATTAATAATTTCCATACCTCAGCTAGGTAACCCAATTTTCTTAAAATTGTTTGAGAAGTATTCCATTTGCTCTCCCTTTTCTGAAATGAGTCCTCTGCATTGTAATGAAAGGAACACAAAGTGTTCGGAAAGACAGGTTTCTGATCTCAAGTTGGTTCACTGACTGCAGTAAGAGACTCCAAATGCCCACCAGCTTTTTCACTGACGAGGATACTACATGATTTAGCACAACACTTTCTGTTTCCTTTGGTGTACAGAGGATGGCAGCTCAAAATAGAAAGAATCGGCTTTGAATCTGCTGGGTTGCTCCCAGTATGATCCTACTGCAGAGGATGAAGCTGCTGAAACTGCTTTGTTTCACTCTTCCCCCTTTCTCTAGAGTGTCTTCAGCCTCTGGCAACAGAGAAAGCTGAGAGTACACAAAGCTAATTTTCTCACCATTAGAATGCAGTTCTTTTGCTTCATTTTCTTTGCCAAAGTTAGGAAGAAATTGTGCGTATCAGCCTGAAGTTTCCCCCTATCTGCAAGGAGCATTGAATTCTGTGTATTTTTATGTGTATGTGTATGTAAGCATTGTATATATTTCTCCCCTTCCGTATACAGGATCTGTAGCAAAAACTAAGAAATCTGGCTGTTTTTAAAGGGTGACAAAGATTACTCAGGGTCATATTTAAGCTGAAAACATTAAGGTTTCACTTACAGTGATTTCCCCACTCATCCCTGAAATTACAATTAATGACTTTCCTAACATACTGTTTATACTGTAATACTCCCATTTCCTAGCATGCCTCTTTAGTCTAGCCTGGTGCTTTTGTCTGTAACAGATCAACCCAGTCCTGTGATTGATTTTTTTTATTTTTTTTTAATTGTTACTTCAGATTAATACACTTAATTTCTGTTGGAGTTTTCCCTTTTTTGCAGCCTTCCACAAAAGATAGTTTTTGCAATATTCACTCTTGCTTTGAACACCTCTGTGAGAGTTGTTTTGTCAGTCCTAACGCTATCAGATGGACTAATAAGCTGTGTTTTCTAGGTGTTTGTTCAAAATGAATGGGAGGTCTGACTATCAAGGGTAGATGCAGAAGCCTCAAAGTGAAGTGATCATTATCACACTCACTTTGAAACCGTGTTTAAAGCTGAAGGCAGATTAAAACAACCTAAAACACTCCTAGATCAGTTTCAGTTATTGTGCTTCATAAAATCATTGTGTTTCTGTGATATACCTTCTTCAAATTACCTTAAAGGTTAGCAGGGACTCGTATCCACCTTTCTTTTAGAGGAAGATGCAGATCTACTGAAAATATTCATTACCCTTTGTGGAAGATGCAGCTCTGGTGGAAATATTCATTAACCTTTGAAAAAACAGATTTGTGCCATCTTGCTAATACTTTTTTTTAGTGCATTCTGCCTCTGTTCTGGTTTTATTACGATGTCTGATCAGATGCTTGCCACAGTTTTGTATAAAAGTGAATGTCAAAGCTAGTCGGTAGCCTGTTTGGTATTTGCTGGCTCTGAATTTTCATGAAATAAAATTAGGCTGTCTGATGGCTGGTGACTGAAGTTTACTCGCTTTTCTAACTAGCTTTTTTTTTTTTTTAACAAGAAATTGTCATAGTCCTGCTGCACAGAATCACTTAAAGCCATTGGAAATAAAAGCAGAGCATTCCACAGTGAAAGAGTCTGTATCTCAGCTCCTTTCTTCTTCCCCATCTCTAGCAATACAGTTGGTGAACGAGCCATCTGTCTTTGTCAGAAAAGCTGAGTAACATCAACTCACTGAAGTCAACAGAGTAGATTCTGGTCTTCCTAGCTAGAGCAACTTTCAGGATTAGGGATGTTATTAGGAGGTATTACTTAATGGTGCGATGGAAATATGAATTACAAACTATAGGGTACTTGTGCTTTGTATGGCACGTGGGAAGATGGTCAAACACCATTTTTTAGAGTGTGGTGACAGCTTTGGAGCTAGAGGACATCATTTCATGGTAGTAAGAGAAATACCAATTTAGGGGCTTCTCTGCCTTTTTTTTCTTTAAATGAAGACAGATGTTCCTTAAAGAAAGAATTGAACCAGTTGTCAGTAGGGATTTACCAAGTACTTAAAAAAATGGAATTGTACTCTCATCAGGCATTCTCCATGTATTGAGCTATAAAGAAATGGCAAAGAAGGATGACATTCCTTTTAAAATTGCTGCTTCAGCTCTAGTGAGACATTATATTTTAGCTGATAAGTGCTAGGAATAGTATTTTGCATAAATATTCCACAATATTGAGCAGATTTTGTGTCTATAATTAGAGCTTTGATTTACTCACAGACAGAATTAATTAGGGAGTAATAGTTGTACTGTAATTCCTCTGTTATAACCCAAGTACATTTCGTTTTCTTCTTGCTAAAATCAAAGATATACAAATATTTATTTAACCCTCCTTAAAAACTGTAAAGATAATCTGTTTAGAAGGTAAATGTCCTGGTAGTAAATATAAGAACATGTGTTCGGCTGTCCATACATAATTTTATACTTAATTTAAACTTGGTAGGGTCGATTCCAAGACTACTCCAACTCTAGGATGAGGAAAGATATGACAAAAATGCCTGCCCGTATTGAAGTGCCTTTAAAAGAAATTTCTAACAAGTAAATACCATGTTTCTGCTCTGCCCATTTGTGACGTCAGGGTCCTGGTACAAGGCCTCCTCCTCTCCCTTAGTGCTTACTCTGGTCCCAACTTGCTATCTGTTTGCTTAAGAGGAACTTTAGAGCTTAGCTGGGGTCCTCAGTACGTTGTGTCTTCTGCATACCCACGGGACAAGTGTGAGACTTTTAACTATAGGAAAAGAGAAGTTGTTTGAGTGACCTGCCCTGAACTGGCCGTGGTTAAAGCCAGATTGCAGCAGAGGATCTTCTCAAGGTCTTTTCTTCAGCTGATAGATCTTTTCTCCAAGCAGTTCAGGAGGCAGAATCTCTGTCTGGTTCGGGAGCAAGGGCAAAGGGAAGGCAACTCGATTGTGGAAGAAGGAAAGAAGGGAAGTGAGCTGCTGCAGCAAAAATGGGATGTGGATTTGAACCATCTGTTAGCTCCAGAGATTCATTTTATCAACCTATTATATGCTACAATAAAACTGAACAGCTGGAGGAATGAAAGGCAGGAGAACAGCTTGTACGATAGCCCATCCATTATATTACCACCTTGATGTAAGCACAGCCTAACAGGAGCTGAGGCACATTTCCTGCTCTTCTGTGTGACGAACCAAGAGCTCCTCTTTGTGCTTTGACTCCAGATGTAATAGTGGACATAGGGATCTAAACAGGAGCTGCCCCTGCCACTGGGACAGCTTCTCCCTGTGGACCTGGGAAGGTCTGAGAGCAGCCCAGAGTTAACAATCCACCTGGGGAAATGCACCTTTTGCTTTCTTCTGCAGCTTGCATTTGATGCACTTTTACAAGTAATTGATATTGAATGGGCTTACAGTTAGTTCATCATTTAAATTATCTTAGTCGCATATGCAAAAGTGTTGACTTCTATTTCAGCAACTTTGGGGGATTATTTCCTTCTCCTCTTGAATCTATTTAACTTGTTTACACTTTGAAGTAATTGTTTTCAGCTGTCTTTGTTAGATTGTTCTCTAGCAGAAAAAAATCATTTCCTATTTCAGTTCTTTACTCCCAGCACCAATAAATTTAGCCTGTAGTCTCTTCACCAGCTCCTAAAACTGACTGTTCAAGGTTCTATACAGTTTTTGCCTTCCCTGTATAAGTAGCTCTCAGAAAGGAGAATTTAAGAGGATAATTGTATTTGGGAAATCAAGTTCCTATTCGGGTGACCATCAAGATTTCTTAAAGATGAACAATGGGATGCATTTTAATATGGTGGTAAGTTGATATATTGGTGGATACTCGATATTCATGTGAAGAGCAGCCTGATCAGCAGATGCCCTATTTTCAAAAGCTGATGCCTAATGGAAATACACACCAAATGTGCACAGACATCTCATCTGACATAATGGGTTGCCTTGTGAGAAATATTCTTCTATTCCATCTTTTTACATGTAACATATATGCAATTTTTGCAAGGTATGCATTAATACAAACTTCTGGAAAGCTACGCTGGCTGGCCCGCCTCTCTATCTGCTCTTTTGTTGTCACATATTCTAAATGTTGTTTTTTATTCTGTAGATCCACAAATACAAGGGCAGCAAATACAAAGGAGCTGAATTACCATTTTAATATTACACACTGATTTTTTCAAGTTTCCTTGGGCACTAGCATGCTGAGGCAATTAATACTCAGTGCTAACAAGCCAGAGGCAAACGACTGGTGACCATTTGGGGTTTTTATCCTGCTTTCCCTAGTTAGCTGGAGGAAGGCCTGAGCCAAGCAGACCAAGAGCAAGGCATGCTGAGCTGTGCTCAGTGCTCAGCCCAGGCTTCGTGCATGGGGAGCACTCAGGGCTTGCAGCTCATGCCAATGCCTGCTCTTCTGTGCCTTCTGTAAGGCTGTTGTTGCAGCCCACAACCTCACTGCTCTGGGAAGCAGTGGTGCTCTGGGAAAACCATGCTGGGAGGGGCCTGGTGGGGGTACGTATCAGCCTTTTAGTTATAAAAAGAAAATCCACCCATGCCGATGAGAAATGCTTCCGTTTGATTAAATATCCATTAACTGATAGGTTGGAAGGAAGCATCCTCATTTGCTGGTGGTGGATCCCAAGGCCTACTCCCCCAGTGGGAATGGCTCGGAGCACCATATCAGAAAATTGCTTTGATGAGTCAGAAGTTTGCCAGTTTGATTTTAATAGAAAAAATGGAAGAAAGTATTTGAGTTATGATTGTGCTGGGCTTTTAAGAATGCATGAGCGCAGTTTCTATTCTTCACATTTAATTCAGGTTTCAAGAACAGAGAATGGTGTGAGAAATATGGGCATGATTTACTAGTTGCTTCAGAGCAGTGATGAAAATGCAAGTGGTGTACCGGTGATGTATGAGCAGAAGAGATTCGGTCATAAATAATAAAGAACACCTCTGAAGGTGACACAGATTCCAGTTGTAGCTCAAATATTTGATGATCTTATGAAAACTGTTTATGTTTAGATTTAAGAACGGTTATAAAATTACACTCCTAAAGTGTAATTAGCAATATTTCCTTATGGGATTCCAATTCATCTCCTAAATGAGAGTATATTGCTGAAGGAATACATCAGACTGACAACAGAGTTATCACTAAAGCCTCCTGGCACAGTCCTAATGCTTTTTTCTTGGGATTATTGGAGAAGCCTAAAAGTCCTTGGCTGCTCTGTTATTACCGTTCCTTGGGGAACCTTTGGACGTCTGGGCAGTAAGTTCAGGTTTTGTGACAGTCTCTGTAGGGTCTTCTGACACCTTTATTTTTGTAGATTTTTGCATCCTTAGAGAAATTGAGTGGGGTTCATAGATTCCATTTGTCAATCCAGAATTTCAAATCTGCAAATTAAAGATATATCTCCTAGGCTTGTTCACATCAACACTGTCCTGCGTGCCCTTGGTTAGGACATGTAGGAGATGCCATGAAGGGAGGTGGGTCTGGCATCCTCTCTAAGCACTGGATGCTCGGTGCAGGCTGCCTGGCAAGGCTGGAATTTTTGCTTACATGTTGCCTGCAAAGGTTTGTATTTCTTGGTCACAAAGAAAGTTTGTAATAGAAGATCTCAAATGGGAAATCTGGACTATGTTTCAAACCTAAGGTTTGAAATGTATTGTCCACAATTGAAGGACTATTCACATAACTGGGGTTAAACTTTGTCATTGACCGATAGTTCAAGGACTCAGAATTTAGTGTATATTTACAGCAGTACAGAAATGAGAATTTAAGATGAATCTAATAATCACATGCTCAGTGAAAGCTGGATGCCTAAGAATTTTTGGAATTCATGCAGTTTACTCATGTGAAGCTTTGGGTGTCCAAATGTTGGATCATTTTGGTTACTTAAAGTGATCTTACAACACTAAGTCTCTTAGCTGAAGTCTTATGCTGATAAAGGAGAACCAGATAAGTTATTTCAGTGAGGCATTTTTCCTTAAGCTAAGGACAGACATCTGTTTTATTATGTGAGCCAACAATTTAGAATTCTGATCATTTTTTTTTCCAAGTAGTAAATCTCCAAAAGAAATTTTCGTGAAGGTCACCAAATATACAAAGTAGCAAGTTATCATCTCTGCTGAGTCCAGTGGCTTGGAAGAAGTCAGAAAAGTCAAAGTTCTCCATGGATTTCCCATTTATGTCACATTTTTCTATTTTTAGATGATTTGATTTGCATTTTTCAACACTGAAAGACCAGTGCTTAATTTATTACCTTTCAGAATTCTGACCATTTCAGAGTCAGAGAGCTTGTTTCATTTCTCTCTTCTTTTCTGTACAAAAGGAGCTCAATTAAACCATAAAAGAATCAAATTTTACTGATTAATTAAAAAAGGTTGCTATGATGTGAAGTCTATTTTAGGATGTAACGCAGCATGTAGAAGATCGGTAGGAATATAATAACCTTGCTGGTAAGGAAAATATGGTAGAGTAATAACTTATCAGGAACAAAACCATTAGCATGGCAGTTAAAATGGGCCAGAAAATTAAGCCTGTTTCTGAATTTACAAAAAAAAACGTGCTTGAGCACTTGGATAACAGCTCCCTATATGAATAAGCCATGTTTAGTCTCTGAATTTTAAAACTTTTGCTGTCCATCATAATGTTCCGCAGCTAAAAACACAGTATAGTAGTTACTTACAAACTTACCTGAAAGGTGAATTTTTTTGTTTGTTGTTGCCTTTGTGCAAGTCTGTGCAGAGCAAATTCTGCAGTTTTCTTGCACTTTAAGCAACCAGATCAGAGATTCTGCTGCTGAGGATTGTGGTCTTTTCACTATCAGTGACACTGCACAAGACTAGTACCAAAGAGTGACACGAAAGGGAAGAGACTCTGCACCTATTTCTGAGACTTGCTTTCATGTTTTCATGCCAAGCAGCTTACAGAAGTCTTTAGCTGTTCATGTGGGAATTTTGTTTGAATGTTAATAAGAGAGCATGAGTGAGTAATGAGTGTTCATACAAAAACTGTTTTATACCAAACATTTAACACAGCTCATTCATCATCTCTTAGAGATGATGCAAACTATATTTACGTGTCAAATAAAGGCTCCTTTGTTTGATGTGGTTTAGGATAAACCATGTTCTTTACATCCTCCAAGAAAATAAGAGCATGTGCCAAAATTTCTGCTGTAGTGTGCAAGAGAAACACGGAACTACTGGGATATGTGCCCTTGTTTCTGTGAAGCTGACACATCAGACTGGTTCAGTGGCAGTGGCTGCAGTTCTTAGTGAGTTCTCAAGAACAATCTCAGAGATTTTTGATGAAATTTTACTCCTCCTGTACTTCATCCTTGAGAGTAGTAGTTCACAAATGTATGTAACACCAAAAGTGGTGACGCGAATAAGGCGTGGCTGTGAAGAGAGGAATGCTTTTCTCTGTGGAGATGGGGCTTAGTAAAGTAAAGAGACATGATCTGTAACTCTTGAACAGTCAGACTCACTGTAAGCTCACTAAACAAAGATTTATAATCCAAGTGTTTCTGATAGAAACATTACATTATCCATGGCTCCTGCAATAGATGGAATTGAATCTGGGAAGAAACCTGCTGAGCCTCCTTTTGATATGTGCAGGCATCATAGAAGACAATATAAGACTACTAATGCTCAGAGAAACAAAAGCTTTTCTCAGCTAAAATCGCAGTGAGGTATTTGGCATAAAAACAGTTTTTCATGACTTACTGCAATAATGAAGACACTTACTTCATAGGTTTATTCTAATCACAATTCTCTGCAGGACTTGATAGAGCCTGATAAGTTTGTGAGTTTTCCTGGAGCACAGCTTGCATACATTTAGATTGAAGTACTGCAGGATTGGATTATAATATTGCAAAGAGGTCTATTTGACATCTGTTTTTGATGAAGGTTGGTTATTATGTTTTTGCAGTATGAAATTCAGACACGTGTTCTGCTACTGGATTTGAGGCCACAGTTTTAATTGAAGTTATGAAATTACTAACATTTTGCCTCAGGACCTGAAGTGGATATTTTGGGGGACAGTGGTTTGTGAGACTTGGATATATGAAGTCAAAATGTACCAGAATTTTTAAATGCAACTGTTTTTAGACCTTTTAAGGTTTTGAAGCTTTTTTTGTGCCTGCATTTGGTTTCAAAGATGAGTGCTCCCAGCATTTATTCCTGCAGTGTATTTGGAACACGTGTGATAACTTGTGTACTGGAGAGACTGTAATAGATCTGCTGACTACGTCAAGATGAACAATTCAGGTAGAAAGAGTGAGGAGGACCGTGCTGGGCCTCAAATGTGTTCCATTTCTCAAGTTTGTGAACTTGAATGGTAAAGAGCACATATGTGAAAGAGAAAGTATTGCCATAATATATTGCAGAAATTCACGCTATAAATCTTATCCTGATTGAGGGTGTGCGGAAGTTTCTTCAAATCCGTTTGTTGCAGCCAGACTTTTATGCTGCTGCTATGGTTATGAGATCTGCAGCCTCCACTTTGCCATGGATTAATCACCTTGCAGTTAAAATCCCTCATCAAGATTACATGCCAAAAACGGCAATAAAAAAAATAATAAAAAACTCCAGCAACAAACAAACAAACCTGGGAGGTTGCAGGAAACTGTTAGAACTGAGATGACTCAAAATAAATCTTTAAGCTTTCCAGTTCCAGTCAGAATGAAGAAACCTTGTTTTCTTTCCAGCAGTTTATATGGTTTATTCACAGTGGCTTACTAATGTCAGTTATTTGCCTTCCCAGTTTGCCTCCCTGATTGCCAGCAAGGTGTGCAGCATCATGGCAGACAAGACCCTAGCAGCGTAACAAACTGAGCGTGTCATTTGCTGGGTCATCTTACCATACTGGCAGCAGAATAAGCAGAATACACAAGGTACTAGCTACTTGCCACTTCTAATAGGACTTCAGCAATGCAATTTATTAAATTTTACAGAGAAACATTTTGTTTCTCTGATTTGAATTTATGGCATTATTACATTTGTGAAGGAGTAGTTTAGGTGCTGGAACACAGCTGGGGTGCCACCTGAAATGCTTGATCTGCTGAGACCCCCAGCAGGGCCAGCTGCACAGGGCTGGCCTGACCCAAGGCTTCTGGAGTGGTAGGTGGGATACAAAAGGTATCTGATGTGGCACTGGCTGTGTGTATTCAGGCAGTGGAATTCTATCCTAAATGTCATTAAATTGAGAGTCTTGATTAAATCAGAGTCCAGCTAGATACCAGAAGTGTCAGAATTACCAAGGAGAGTGTTCTGGCCTGAATTGAGTACAGCTGCATCTGGGCAGTGCTGTCCTGTTAAAAATCCTTCTAGAGATTGTATGTGTACACTGTGTAGGGGTCTCTGCAGGGATGTGCTTGTGTGCTGCCTAAGGCTTCTGTTCACAAATGAATTCACAGCTCCAGGATTTTAATTTGACACGTAGTCACAGACTTGAGATATTGCCTTTAAAAGGGGTCTCTCTGGAGGAACTTGTTTTCGTTTCCATTTACAGAATCAGAATTAATGAACTGAAAGTGTTGGTAGGCATTAATGATAGGTGCTTCTGTTAAAGTGGGAAAAAATTGTGTAACTCCCATGCAGAAGGATAATTCTTCAATTTTAACTTTCTAGAGGAATTTACAAAGCTCTTACTCTGTTATTAGTATGGAATGCCTTCATTGGGATTCTTTATATACAAATAAGAAAATGAGGTCCCTGTGTAAATAAAAAGTAAGCAACATGTAAATAAAAAACGGAGCAAAGTTGCAGAAATGAGCAAACTGGAATTTAACAGGTGTGTTTCAAGTCACACTCTTTCTCCTCTTTAGTCTGTTGAACACTTCTGAGGGGGATTTATGGGCTTTCTTGAGGAAACATATTCTGTGAAGCAACTTAATGCAGTGCTGAGATGCAGATTTGGATGGGAATTTTGGGCCCAGGTGACTCAGCAGGAGAAAACTTGGCAGCTCAGAATTTCAATGAGATAACAGCCGTCTGCAGGGTGTCTTTGGAATTTAAGTATTCGGCTCCTCTCAGTTTACAGATACAACAGATGGAAAAAGGAAAGAAGAAAAACCTAAGTTATTTAGCGGCCTGTAGGTGGAGAGAATGCTGGACCAAAAACACGTGAAAATCATATGAGAGAAAGGAGGTTTGGGAAGCAGGATTTGCTGAGTAGAGAAATGAAGTAATTACAGTAACCTTCAAAATGCTCTTTGATAACTGAAAGTTTCTGTTTTCAAATTGAAAAATGTTTTTCTGAAGGAAATACGATGCTAGTCTTGAAACGCTTTAGAAAATGATATCTTACATGGAAAACAGAACACCTGTTCACGTGTGTGCTTTTGGCAATGGATCGCTGATGGATGCACAGCTGTGTGCTGCAAACACACAGAACACTTTGAAGTTGATCATTTTTTCTGCAGTAGCGCTCTTAGTTACCTGAACACATAAAAATGTGTTCTGTGAACCTAAACAATCACCATAGGAAATTCTTTGGTTTGGTCCATCAAAGATGAATACCCACGTTATATAAAAATGAGTGAAACCCTATATATTGTGATATAGCTTCTTTAAGCTGGTATTCAAAATTTCTTTGTTTCATTGTAAAATTAACATGCTAGGAAACAGTCATGAGGTTGCAGAAATAGCTAAACAGGGTAATTATTATTATTATTTTTAAGTCAACAAAACGTTATTGAGGGATTCACGTCTAGTAAAGGACCAACTGTCTGTTTTCTCTGTTGGCTGAAGCAGGAGGTCCTTGTGGTCTGTGCTCATGGTCTATCTCTGTAAACACCGTGGAACTGAAGACTGAACATCAGCATTACCCAGCCACAGCAGCTTAAGAGGCCCCAAAATGACTTGTATCTCCCACTTACATGGGTTAGTGCTGGACTTATTTTGTCCTTTGGCACACAGTGTGTGCCAAAATCATGAGGAAGACATTGGACTTGATACTTGCTTGTCACATGAAACATGTACAGTTCTGATACTGTGCTGGGATCTTACATAGATTGTAGCGGTATAATAATATAATAGTTTAACAATGTAATGTGATAGTATTCATATTACACCACCAGATTTAATGGCTGGCCTCCTAGCAATTCATTTGGGACCATTATTCTTACAATCTTGTAGGTTGTTTAGGCATTGAAATATGAAAGCAA
>JAOWBP010004313.1:5296332-5316578 GCA_028571105.1 Tragopan temminckii | reverse complement strand
TTGTGATTCTATGATTCTATGATTCTATAAGCCCATGGAACAATGGGGAAACACCCTCATTTCATTCCAACTGTAGATCAGAGTGTATCAAAGTCCTATCAAGGACAGCTCAATTGGGGTGGTAGATGTAGCCGGGGCAGGATCTATTGGCAAATGCTTCCATATTCAGATATCTGAAATCCTTAGCAATTCTCCACCTGTTGGCATTACTGACTTTTCACTCATTACCACTTTCTCTGAATTCAACCATGCAAATAGATTTTCAGGCTGAGCTTTCATCAATTGAACAATCAGCCTTCTGCTTTGCTCCATTGATTTTAACTAGGAAGAGAAGGAGAGATGTGTAGTTTAATACAGTGTTCCCTGCTGTGTTAAGAACACTTTCATGGACTTTATGGACTAAAACAAAGCCCATTGTTAAAGTTTAAAGCCATTAAGAACCTCTTCATTGAGATCCATTCAGATTTCTATAAATCATTTTTCTAGATTCTACCATGTAGAGTTCTTCTCATGGTAGTGATTTTGAGATCTTAAAACAACAACAGTGCACTGAAGCTCTAAACAAAATACCTCACTGACACAGAAGTCTTGGGGACAAAAAACACTCAGTGAAAACTCTGAAGTTTCACATAGACTGAACAGAAAAAAAACACACAAAAAAGACAACAAAAAAGGCAACATAAAATAGTCAATTTTTTTTCAGAAATGAGTTCATGTTTCTTTATGTTTCTTTAAAGGTTCTTCAGTCTTTGTGAAGTTTGGAGCAAAAATTTACAGTAGAAGACAGTAGAGTTAGTTCTGTACATTTTGTTTATTTCCCTTTGTGCCTCATATGTTAGCAGTTTATCGTAAGAACACAATTAAGATGTTTCAGAGGAGTAAAACATTTTCTAAAAATAGAATAGTAGTGGAGAGATATAGGTAAATAAGCAAGTCAAGATGACAACACAGTTTTTTATCAGGAAACCTTTGGATAACTGGAAAAAGAAAAGCGTTTGAGTCAATTTAACTTTTTCAATTTCTTGTACATTTCTTGTGCAAGTTTTGTTTATCTGGAAAAAAAAAACATTAATTATTGAAAGGATCACCTTCTGTTGTGCTGCTGATACTGCTGCTAGTCAAAGAAAATTGAATGCCACAGAAGATGAAAGTGGATAGTAACTCCTCTTGCTGGGGAAGTGTAACGGCATGAGTGAGAACTTGTCTTCTAAAGTTACTTTCTTCATCACTTCTCTTTGGTTTTTTTCTGCTTTGATTTCTCCTCTTCTGCTAATCATCTGCAGGCTAACAAAACCTTTTATTTGTAAAAAGTAGTCACCCGTTGCATAACTCATTAGCTGATACCTTTGTAAACTTTGGTGTAAAGCAGAGTATGTAATGCAGCTGGAGTAAGTAGGCAGTGTTAAAGGAAAAAGAAAAAAATAAGAGACTTTTTGTTATGCGTGTATTGCAGAGGTAGTGTGGGATATATTTACTTCTCCTACAGATGCTTCCTCTTCTTACTGAGCACAGTTATCTGAGGAGCGGGGAGTTGGCATAACCCCGATCAGTGTGGTACCTGTGTACTGGCAAACTGAAAAAGCCATTGAGATGCTCAGAGTGCTTGACGTGTCAGCACCTGCTCTCCTAACATGTTGTCTGGCCTAGGCATGATTTCTGAATATGGCCAAAGCCAGGTAGTATACAGCCAAATATTTCCTGACGTCTTTTCAGGGCATTACAGAAGGCAAGGACAGTTTTCAATAAAGCGCTCAACTGATTCTGTGCCATTTTAATGAGAAGTGAATTACCTTCTGTAACTAGAACTACCTGCTGACCTCTAGATCAGAAGCACCATTCTACTGCTGGCACAGCTGCAGTCCGTGCCCTGTGAGAGAGCAGTTTGCAAAATAACCACCAGGACCAATTGTATAGCTGAGGACAAGATTTTCAGTAAACTTTGGTAGACTGTTGTGTTTCAAAAGGTTCTTTTAAGTATCAATGCCAATGCTGATGATGAATATGAGATAAAAAAATTCTAGGTATTGTTTTCCCCTGCTTTGTTCCCAGACATCTGAAAGACTTGCACAAATAAAAAGAAGGGAAGATTACTGGCACGTCATTAGTAGAAATCTGCGTTTAAGGTCTTAGGAGATGGCCAGGAAGGGTTGTTGAAATCCCTGTACTTGTGCAGTAACTTTTGACAGCTTCATTAATAGGAGAGCACTGTAGTTTAGGTTAGCAGAGTACCTGCAACTTTATTTCCCTTGCTGTGCAGATGGTTGATCGCTGCTGCTCGGTTCCAAGAAGGCTTGAAATTCACTGTGCTTCTCTTTTCTGCTGATAGCCTTATATTTTGCCTTTTAAGGCTGTGCTCCTGGGTTTGAACGAAGAGGCTATAGCATAGTTAGAAGGAGGAATCTGTAATTCAGCAGGTTGGATTTGGGGGGAAAAGGCAAGAGTATGATTACTGTTTATGACTTAGTCTGTATTTTCCTGTCAAGGAAATATAAAGGCTGGCAAAGAAAGAAGAAAGGTTTGGTGAATTACATGTGTTTAGGAATTATGTAATAAGAGTTTACCTGTTAAGCTTGAAATATGTGTTTCGGGGAAGGATGCTTGGAATCGCTTTGCCTCCGAGCCCAGCTTTAAATGAAGATACCTGGCCTAGATTGCTTCATTATCTTTTGTGAGGAAAAGTGAGTATTATAAATTCTGAGGTGTCTTGATGTTTAGATAGTAGTGGTTCAGAAGTGTAGCAAGCAGTATTTTTGTTTATATTGAAATTAATCTGTGTCTGTTTCGGAATTTAAAACTGTCAAAAACATGTGCATCAAAGAGATGAATGTTACATTATATCGATAGAATGGTTGGCCCTGATTTTATCTGTTACATTTATTATGGAATCAAGTTCCATTACCAGCACTTTGTGCTCCTATTTATTCATGGTCACAGCATTATATTAGTGGACATTTAACTGTTAAATTATTAACCTCCTGCAGGCACTAATAGACTGAAGAATTATTTGAAGCATATATAATTATTGTAGCAGTTGCTGTGTTTTTTAAGCTTGTGTTACCAAATAGTTACTCTCCAACCAGTGGGTCAAGTCATACAGCACATCGGCCAGACACACATGAAGTTTGACTTCCTCATGCATCAAACAAATATCAGTCTTGCAGTACATTTTGCTCTATGTTATCCCACCAGGATGATACAAGCCAGAAAAGAGAGACGATCGAGTGACAGGAGTATTTATTTCAACTTCATAGCTAATGGATTTCTGATTTTCATAGACAAGTGGTATGATCTTCCCGTGTCCTAAATTTTCCTACCAGTAAAATCTGTTTCCCATCTTTTCCTGTATAATTTCCTATCTCAAAACACATTGCAAAGCTTGAGATACTGTAATTATAGATGTATAGTTAAAATGGATAGAAATGGAAGTTACATCCTATATTTTCTAGGCCAAACAGCTAATGATTTTAATACAATTAACTTCAGTGAATTTGAACCAATAACCTTGCTTTCGTTTTTCCTTTGTCCCTACATTTTGAAGTGGCATTTTCCTTCCTCACAGTCAGTCTGTACAGCAGTCATTTAGAATGTTTTTACAGTGCAGAGTCCAGGTTAGACTGTATATTGTTGCTATAGGGCATGTGTCATATGTATTACTACTCTCTACTGATTATCTGCTATTATCTATCTTTAATTAGAATTAATACTGATAGAAATATATTATAGTAATCAGCCACCTCTGTGACTAGGTTTTAAATAAATCGTGTAGAATTATGTCTGAATAGTTCAACCTTAAGAGAATTATCATTTGGAAAACACACATCTTTTTCTTCTTTTCTGAAAATTGAAGAAGTGCAACAATAATTACAGCAGTCACACAGTCGTAAGTTTCTCTATTGTCATCTGTGGTTTTGGTTTCTCTAAGATATATACTGCACATTCCTAAGAGGATATTCTGGTAGATGGCACTGCCATTTTGAGGGCTGAAGTAATTTTAATTTCCTACAGCACTTCTTCTCTTTCTTCTCCTTTACTCTAAAAATGGTTATTCTGGCCTCATTTATGTGTGGAGAATAGAGTAAGATCTCAAAAGACTAGAAATTCTCAACGTATCTGGGACTAATGGAGTAACAATTGAAATTTAAATAAGAATGAGCACTGAAATCAACATATGTCTTCTCAAATAAAAAATAAAACAAAAAGGAATAGGAATACTTATCAAATAGAGAGCTTCTGGAATGTTTCAGGCAAGATGTTTTTAGTAACATCTTTTTGAAATTTTATCATTCCCTGAGCAGTATTTCCTGCCTTTTTAATTCCCTTTTGTTCTGAACCTAAAAATAACACAAAAGTGGTTTTTTTTTTTTTTTTTTTTAAATAGTTGTGGAACTTCATATATCACTTCTTGATAGCAGATAACTAATGCATAGATATCACTGAATTTAGCAAGGTATCTGTCAGAATTGTATGCTCTGTTACAATAACTTCGACATCTTAGAATCCAGTGTTACAGTGAAATGATAAATAGAAAACTGAAAGGATATAATCTGGAGTCTTCTCTCGCTTAAGACACGTCCTCCCTTGGCTTCAGCATGCCCTCATTTTGGTGTGTACTTCAAGAAAAGTTTATTGGTGAGCAGGTAATCTTTAGCTTCAATTAGAGAAATAAAGGTAGTTCTGCATAATGCACCAATGAAAAAAATGAAGTTCTTAGCGAGTCTCAATTGTACCAGTATCCCTACTATTCGATACGTGGTGCAGTAACAAACAGCAGTAAATATAATTATGCTATTCCTTATGGTAGTGATTTTCTAAAACACGCACATCTGCTACTATGGAGTGATCTGCCAGCTCTGGGGAAATATCACTTAGCAAAACATGCAATGCACACAAAGCAATTTCCAGCAAAGTTGTTTGCTAAACTAAATCCAACACATTGGAAATAAGAAAGCTGTAGATGAGAAAATCCTAGCAGAAGTAAGAGCTGATGTACCTTGAGAGATGGCTGATGATGTTTTATGTTACAATACGGACATTTTCAGTGGTGAGAAGCTGTGAAAGAGATTTTGAGCAGGATGGAAGCAGGTGAGCAGCTACCGGCGTGCCTCAAGTGTACACAAAACTGTGTATTGCTAGGTTGTCATGGTAAAATATCAGTGGTGCTTATGTTGTATATGAGGGATTTCTATTAGTTTTGGAAGGAGCATGGAAAAAGTTAATGTCCCTTACATTTCTTATTTGAGAAGAATAAACTTTCCAGTATCTGATTATGTATTTGAAAGAACTCTAACCCACTTCTCATGTGATAATATCACCAAGGCTGAGCAAACCACTTGTGTTCTGTGTTTGGCTTCTTAATTCATCTAACTTACGTGCAATCTGCAATGTAGCATCCTTAGATCCAACAGATGCCTGAAGTTAGGCAGAGGCTGCAGAACTTGAGCTTTGCAATGCCAGGCACTTGCGGTGCATCAGGCTGCATGCACAGTGCTGCAGCAGGGCTGTCACCTTGTCAGCTTACTTCTTCTGGTAGGATTTAACCTTCCTGAGAGTCCCTGGGCTTTTTAAATGGATGCCGATGGGAAAATGTGTGCTGTATGTTACACTGAGAGCACTGTAACAAGACTTGCAATAAGCATTGTGTCCATACTTAAATTTGGAGCCTGCTTAAGCTGTATGGAATGTTTGACCAGGATAACCAGTTTAACCTGGTACTGTCCACATGTGTTATGAAGTCATGGATATTTCCACAAACCCCAGATTGTGTGTGAAAGGCAATTGAACGTACCGTAGTGTGACATGATGTCTTCTGATTAAGTTTTCGTGTCTTTTCTGTGCAAACCAGTGTTGCATGGAGCATTGTAAGGCAGCAGTTATCTATTTGCTCTAGCTGGTATATCTGTCATGGGACTGAAGAGGCCTAGGAAAAGGCATATTAAGATTTACATGCATGCTATCTCCTGACTGTAGTTAATGGCCATGCTCCGAGCCCAGAGCTCAGTGCTGCGAGGGCTGGGCCCGCACTGAGGTACTGCATCATGCAGTGAACAGAAAGCACCTTGGTCTCCATCTGCCTCCTTGCCTCTGTGCTGCCTCATGCCCTCTGGTAGAAAACTGCCTTAACAGATGAAGTGGTGTTGTTCACACTATTTTTATGTGAGTTTTATGACAAAACGCTCCTGGCAGATGTTATTACATATGACTGAGCCTAAATCCTACAGACAACCTGAGATTTTTTGCTTTTTATCAAATGAGTATAAGGCTTCAGGTATCTCTGTAAGACGGTGGCTGAAGAAGTAGCATTTTCTCTAATCTGTGTGCTACACTGGGGCACATCCTCAAGTGGAAATAAGAAGCCAAGCAGGATTTAGGCAGAGTTACTATGTTTACATCAGAGACGCAGTCCTGAAAATTTCTTGTCAGCTATCATCTAACGCTGAAGGCAACTTCACTCTATAGACTATTCATTATTTTCCTTGAAATTCCCCTGAACACTTCATGCTTTCCCTGCACATGTGCCCTTGTGTGCTCTCGTTCCTCCAGGGCCGATGAGCCCAGAGCTGCTCCCTGCTGCACCATCCTCGCCTCCTGCTCCCTGCAGGTGGCAGAACCTGCTGTTCTACTCAAAGCTTCGCTGCCCAGTGGTTCCTTACACAACATGGCCGATGTCTCCTGATTATATCATAGGATTGTAAATCAGACATTTTCTGGGAAATTTCTGTTTGAACTCATTCCAGTGGAAGTAGGAGTCAAACCTCTGTCTCCCACTTGCTGCCCAAGAACTCTGTTCATGGGGATATTGTGGGATACATGTGATGCATGATATTCACCAAAAGGATTATGTGCCAGCCATTCAAATAGTTCTAAGGAGATGAACTCCATACCCCAGAGCATCCTTCTTTGCAATCTAGAGTAAGGTAAGAAGATCCATTGCTCCTGGTCTGTGTAGTGCCCATGAACCGCATCATTACGATGCATATTTGGACTGATCTGGGTCCCATATTGAGGTGCTAAGTTTTGTATACATGTTGTATGGGGAGCCCAGGTGTTACATTGATATTAATGGATGCTAATCTTGTGGCTGAAACTTTAAGAATTAAGAATTAGGTGCTGAAGTGGTAGGGTTAGAGTTAGAAATAGAACATGTGATGAAGTGAATGCAGAGAGAAATAATGTCATTACAGAAAGTTGAATTTCTAGTGGTTATAGCATTGACATAATTGTACTCTTGTGTGATGGTGACATTTGCATATCCTCTAAAGGAAATCTGTTCAGTGCTAAACATCTTTGAGAATGCCTGCTGCATTAAAAACAGTGAATGAAATACTGAAGCTACAATGGAGCAAGATCTTCTATTGTTACACAGTGGAGACAAAAACTGTAGTTATAGATTTAAGGTGTCCTTTACTCCACATGCTTTCTTCTAGGCTTTTTAGAGAGTAAAAGTAGAACAAAGGAAAGTGCAAGAAAGGGAGACTTGCAGAGTTGGCAGAAATGGATGAAGAGGCAATGTGAAGTGTTTATCACACCTAAACATCAGAAGATTAAGGCTGACTGATCAATTTCCCTTTGGTTTGGAGGCAATTCTATTGTCACTTTCTTCTCTAGTATGTTCTGTTTTTCTACTCTGAAAGAGAATTACGAGATTAAAGGACATTAGTAAAATATAATAAAATGTTGCATGAATGTTATGCATAAAGTGAGAATTGCTGGGTGAATATTACACTGCAGTATAATTTGAATCAGCTGTGTGATACGCAGAGTGTTTCCTCACTTCACATTCCAGTTCATGTATTTGGTTTTTCCATGTGGATTGAAAATCAGAATGAGGTGCTGCTTTTTGACACTGAGGTATAACCAGGATAAAGAGCTATGACAGTCATGTTTTTCATGTAAAATACCTGATTGCAGCAGGTGCATTATGTGACAGGGAATATGCCAAAGCCACATGGACTTGCTCATATGTATTAGATTTCATGGCTGCCATGGAACTACTTCTTTTATCCACACCATATGGCAGTTCAAGACACATTAAATAGCCTTTTTCTTCTGCCAGGATTGGCAAAAACCCTAATCCAACAGCAAATTTCTATACAAAATCAGCAGGCTCTAACAAAATGACACAGTCACAATTCGGCATGGTATCAAGTGATGGCATTATAGCCATCCATCTGTTGTACCTCAGGAAAAAAGTCTTAAAGCAATAGCCACCATTCTAAATGACTCCCATTTTGTTTCCTGTAAAACCTGGCTACGTATATAAACGGAGTGTATTTCAACACAAATAAACTGCCGTGAATATATATGTATATGAACATGTGCATGCAAGTTCAGTAGGTGAAGCTGAACACTTCTGACCCTGTGTGAATTCCAGCACAAGTAAGTCCAGAGTCAGAAGGGTTGCAGGGAGCGTAATCTGTGAGGAGCTGACTCAAAACGCTCAGCACATGGCAGTATTGTAGCAGTGTCATTGGATGCTAATGAGCATCAAGAGTGACTGTTGACCTCTTCAGCCAAAATCATATAAAAGAATCTCAAAGTAATGTTATATAAGGGATGGTGCACAGGTTTAATCAATTGAATCACTTATTCTCCTAAACTGGCTGCATCTAATTAGGCATTTTTATTATTTGTATCATTTCATCAATAGGAGACTCTAAAATGTATTTTCTGCACTATGTAGGATGATTAGGCTGTGTAAAAGCCTGTTTAACTGTTGATTTCAGAAAAATATTAATACAGAGTCACTTGAAAAATGATGAAGCTTTTCAAGATGACTCCTCCCGAAGTCCTAAACTGCATTTCAGCTGCTGCCCGGATTTCGGTGGTCTGGAGATTTTGACTAAAGTAAGCAGAGAAATTAAGGTCACAGTAGTACCTGAAATAACATCGGTCATTAGCAGACATTTTCTTTGATGTGACACATTTTTTGTAAATTGGATAACTTAAACAAAAGCTATGTGTCCGTTTTTTCTTTCTTTACAAGTAGCAATGTGATAGCGAGAGCTACGTTTTTGCAAGAACAGATTTATGTGACCTTGTTGCTAAATGTCCACATGCGTTCTAAATATGTGGTGTTTGCAGTCATGGTTTTTTTTTTTTTTTTGCATTTTTGTAATGCCACAGGGCCCTAAATAATTTGATATTTGCTCTTTTAAGAGTTTTTTAGGCCCAGGATGCATGATGGAGTACAAGATTTCATGTTAAGTTGTTCCATAAATATTTCTAAATAAAACAAACAAAAAAAAGCAATGCAGTGTTTTCATGCCATTTGGCTTCCTGTCATATATATATGCTAAAATTTAGTAAGAATTTATGAAAGGCAGGAATGAGCTTAAATGTGCTATTTTCTGAAGAAATATGAAAAAGCCCCTGACATTTATAATCTGAAGTCTTGATTCATCAAAGAAAAATTTAACAGAAAGAGAGGCTAAGTACTGCTTGCTCAATGCATTTATTCCTGGGAAGGAGATTTCTGACTGTAGCAAACTCCTTAACGTCGCACTCAATAGTGTAAAATGATCCAAAATACAAAAGACCACAGCAGAAAAATAGACTTAAAAACTCTAGAAGTGAATTAAGCATTGATTTTTTTTTTTTTTTTAATTTCTCTTAACATAATGAAGTTTATTAGTTGAATTCGTTACTGTAAAACGCTTTTGAAAAGATATGGAACTGGAGTATGAGTTACTTAATGTAATAATATGACTCGTTTTAATGGGAGATCAGGCAAGATGAGTTTCTTGTTTCTGAGTTTAAAGACTAACAATGAATTTTTCTTAGACAAAAAAAAAAAAAAAAGACAAAAAAGATCTTTGTTGCAGATTGTGCAGATTGGAGGCATAGGTGCAGTGTTAAAATCAGGATTAATACAACTAAATGAATAAATAGCTGAATAAGCTGGATAGTAGTGAGTGGTGGACAATATTTTACAAACACACAAAGAAACACTTACTTACTTACTAACCTAAATGGCTGTGCAGCCAAATTCTCTCTCCTACAGAAAGCTGCTTCCTAATTCATCTGCACAGAAACAGCATTTTTAAAAATCTGCACAAAGAATAACGTACATTCTGATAAGATAAAACTATGGCTTTATGTATGAATGCATCTGGAATATGAGGAATACTTATTATTAATATTTACCCTCATTTTAATAACAGCAAAAACAAAATAATGATCTCATATTTCTTTTTCAAAACTACCGTAGCATTTAATGTCTAGAGGACTTGTCTCTGTGTTCAGTACTAAAATGCTACAAAAACAAAAACAGTATCCAAAAAAGTTGTCCTTTAGTGAAGATCCTTGATCTATCCTGGAAAAAGGTAAAAGGTCAGGAAAAGTGCAAGGCATTTTTCTTTCAAGTATGGTTAGCTTAGTTTCTAGGGGCATGAAAACTATTTAACGTTTCTTCCTTCTCAGTAAAAATTAAGTTGTAGGCTAGCAAGTGAGGGGACTGCATCCAGCAAAATGTTTACTGTGAACTGGTTTTTGGAAAGCGATTTAGTTTTCACATTTTGAAGCAGGAGAAATTACTTTCTCATTGCTTTCTGCTCTAAATTCAGATGATAGCTGTGAAACATAATCTACAGAGGTAGAAGTAACCTCAACTCTAATATTGCAAATGCTCAGGATTGCCTGTCGGCTGAGTCGTCCATGAACTCAATGACTCTTTCATGTTCTGTATGTAAAAGATTCAGTGATTTCAGTATCACTATTCGCATAAAGGAGGTTATGTTTGCAGAATTAAGGAATTCATGAATTATTTTTCAGATAAAAATGAAGCAATGCTTTGAAAAACCCAGGGCCCTTCTCATCAGACTTTAAACAGCAGTGTTTCCAGATTGTGTATTGCTATCTTTGTCATTAAAATCAACATTGTGATTGAACTTGAGTCCTGAAATCTGTGAAAATGTAACTAATAATTGACTTCATTCATTCATCCTTTGTAGTTCAGATAGTATTGATTATCAAGCTTTTAATTATCCTAAATACTATCAATGCAATCTTAATGCTACTGAAAGGAAATATTCATGCAGAATAACTGTGCAGATCTTTTTATCCGCGTTGAAACTTTTACCCGTGTATGTTTTTGTTTTAAACACTATGGGTTGTCTCTCAAGGTCTACTAAGCTGCATCCCTGGCTAGCTTGTCAGATTTATATTATCTAGTAAGTCCTTAAGTTTTACTGCAAAATTATGACATTTCTTTGAAAAATAGTAATTAAAAAAAAAACAAAAAAAACTGTCTCTTTTTTTTCCTTTTATTTCTCTTCCTTTTCGTTATTATTATTTTTATCTTTCAGGAAGACAATGTTATTCTGAAATGCCCTTTAAGCCCATAGTTGAGGTTAGCCAAAGAGAGCTCAATATGACTTACATAATGTATGGGGCAGTGACCTCCTGAGGGCTTTGTTTCAAGCATATAATTTTTCAAGAACTCCAGAACACTACTTATTGATATTTTAGAGGTGCACAAAAGCTTGAAACTCTGACTATTTTGTAGCTAATTTATTCCCTTGCTGCATGCTAGCCTAGCAACCATACTTACTGAACTGGTGATATTTTTCACCATGGGTGAAGCTCAGCTTTAGGGAAGGCCCCATTCTGAAAGGCCTGCTCCAAAATGCACTGTGAGAAAAATTAAACTGCAGTTCATGGGAGCAAGTCTTCTTTCTGAAAGTCTGCAGTGGGCTTATGCTGTAACAGACAAAATAACCAATGCACATTTTGGGGGGGACTAAGGAAAGTACAAGAGGTTGAGAGGTATTTGTAGTTGCTGAACCGCTGTTTTAAAAAGAAAATCCATCCCTCTCAGACCCCTTTCCATGTAGAACCTAAAGGCATTTTCCTCCTTTTTAGTGAGGCAACACAGTTATGCATTATTCAAAAATGGAGGCTTTGGTAGAAAACAGAGGAGCTTTGAGAACACTCTTAGGTTTCACTTTTAGCAAGAATATAGGCAGTCTTCTTCTCAAGACTTAAGTTACAATTTGTCTCCTAGTTTTAAGTAATGTGGAATGATGACTACAATGCACTCTTTGACATTGTAAGTGCTATTAAGAGCAACATTATTAACGCTTATTATTTTCTGAATTATTTTCATAAAGGTCTCCACCTTTTCACCAACCCTACACAAAATATGTATAAAGTTCATTCCAGTGCCCATTTTGCCAGTAAGCATATCAGAACAATTTTTTGTAGTGTTTCAGGCAAAGCTAACCTTGTTGGATTACAGCAGAGACAAACCTAGTGAATCAGTTCTCTGTTTTGGGGGTTTACTCTTTTTCTGGGCATCTTTGATAATTTTTTCTGCAACAAAGGTATACAAGGGGAGTGTAGCAGACATGCTGAGTCCTGTGCTGAGCAGTGATTGAGCACCTGGTGGGAAGGCAGGGCCAACCCAGGGGAGCTCAGTGCATGCAATGCAGCTGGGTGACTGGAAGGAGTGGATCCTGGCTCCACCCCTTCCCAGACCTCATTTAAGGGTTGGCAGTGGAGGTGAGGGTATTTTGCTGGAAATCCCTGCATACCTGAGGTTTTCTGAAGGTAAGAAGCTTTTTTCCTTTATTTCTATGTCTTTGGCTGTTGTGCTTGAGGAAATTGCACTTGCTGTGGCCTAGGATTTTGCTTTTCTGCTATCGTTGCTGTGCTTTCCATCATGTTACAGGGATAAACATACCTGAAACTGATTTTGCATTGTTTAATAATAAATAACATCTAGTTTTTAGAATACTACTCATCTTTTCTTGTAAATGAAGGCATCTCTACAGGGGTGTCCTATTAGTGTCCTATTCTTCTGACTGCTTTTAGACAGAGCTGCTAATTTGCAGATCTCCACGTATGCTTGAGAGCAAATGTGTGTTATTTTTCATTTACGATAGATATGTGGGAGGATGAAGTGATGAAAGGCTAGCATGAGAAAATAAGAACTTCATGCAGACTTGGTTTATGTAGTCTACCATATTCCTGCTGTAAATCCAGTAGTGCTTGCATAGGACATAGTGAAGGTGTCAGTGAATTATGGCTCTATTGTTACTCTTGCCTGTTGTTTCACCAATTGTTTCATTTGCTTCCTGAGATACAGGTTGCATTCAGCTTTTGTGTCTTATGGTTCTTAGTGGGCACAATCAGCACAGGTTTGACTGAGTAATTGAGCGCGTATAATTTTTAATTCACAATGTCTTGCAATTTGGAGGTCCAAAGTTTAACTTCTGTTTACTTCAAAGAAACAAACGAAAACAAAAAAAAAAAAAAAAAAAAAAGTTTTTGTTTTTGGTGGTTTTTTTTTTTTTTTTGTAAGTTTTAGCCTGGAAAGCTCATGGGCCACCATATGGTAGTTTTGTATGCAGAACTGTGAGTAATCACTCTCTATTCACGTGCTTCTCATTATAGGGTTGTGGGTGAGATTTTCCTTTCCTTTCACTAGGTCTTTCCCAAAGTGATTCCTGTTAAATGATTTTGTCTTCTATTGCGTGCAATATAGTCCATTGTCCATTCACTCTTCCAATTCTGTCCTTTTTTTTTTTTTTTTCCTAAAGAATTACATAGTATAATTTTGAAATGGGTGAGCTGAAGTTCTCTTCAGCTGAGAGATTTTTCAGAACCCTGAAATGATCTCTTCCAGGTGAAGTATTCCTATATAGGGAAGGCTTTCATGTAAAATATAAACTTTTGAGTATAACAGCTGTAAATGGAGGCCTCGTAAGTTTGGCATGATACTCTTTTGAGGTAGTACCTTATTACTTACCTTGGAAACCTAGCCATTAGGTTCAAAACTGCACTATATGCACTTTCCTTGACTGAAATGAGACGATTTATAGTGTGCAAAATGCAGGGTGACTGTATATGGGCAATAGGGCTTTCAAAAACAAAAAAAAGAAAAAAACGAACACAAAAACCAGAGGGAGAAGCATTACTAACACAAATTCTTAAGGTGAAGAATGAATTATAGGCTATGTTTTATGCCACAGGAATAGTGTGTTGTCTCAGGTGTGAGCACTAGGACGTCTTTCATCTCTGTATTCCTGTTCCTGTTAACTGCAAGTGATACGAAAGATCTCTCAGTTATTCTTTGTCAATTTATTACTCTTTCTGGTATTTTATCAGTGATTTTTCTTCTTTACTTGAAAATATGTTCTAATAATAATAAAAAGATTTTGGAAGCAGAAGGAACTTCTGTTACCGTTATACTGGGCTTTGTGGTTTTGTACCAGTTGAGTTTATTCACAGCGCGCCTTATTCAACTCTGTGTCTCTGCAGTTTGAAAGATAAAGATGTTGCTGATACGGGAACACTATTACTGCTTCTATATTGCTTTTATTTTAGAGCTTTAGAACTCTTCTGTGGTATTTTTAATCATGCCTGCATGATCACTGCTTGATTGCTTCCGTCTGTAGCACTCAAGTGAAACATAGGGCCAGGAGCAGCTACAGCACCCATCCCTGTCCTCTCCTCCATCTCTGCAGCACAGCTCAACCAGGGTAATTCTCTAATGCTGCCGAAGTACCTTTCTCTAGTGCATTTGTTCTAACAAAATGCAGGGAGAAGATGCTCAAGAAAAATTGATAACAAGTTGTCCCATGTGCTTTTGTTATTAGCAGCTAGTTGAGTTAGATCAGTCCAGTAGACAAACTTTATTGAGACACAAAAGGTAGATAAAGTCCAATGAGGTCTGATAGTAGTTAGGCTTTGATACCTTTTTATTCCTTAAAAACTGCCCTCTGCAGTAAATTTCTTAAGGGTGGGGGGGAGGGGTTGTTCTATGTCTCTGCATAGTTACCTTTGTTTGTTCTCACACATGTTGCAGCATTTTGGGGGCTATGAATTATGCCTCAAAGACTTGAGAGGCTTGAGATTATCTCTGGCTCTGCGTTACTACACACCATCCTGTTTCACTTCAGGACACACTTATTGTTTCCTGTTGAAAGCTGGATCGTTACTAATCATCGTGCATAGACTCCAGATACAGTATCTTCCTCTGATAAAACAATGTCATTCAGAGAAAGATGAAATGGTAATTACAATCAGAGTTCAAGCTGGCAGGAGATGGAGCAAAAATTAAAAGTGCTAAATCTGTAGCATTTTGATTATTTGAGAAGTCCCCAAATTTTGTGACAGAGCTGCATTTAAATATGTAGCAAAGTGGCTCCTTGTAAATCAAGTCATAATTGTTCAGCTCTAGGTTGCAGGAGCTGATTTCAATTTTCTATTTCTCTACAGAATTCTTATCTTTGATTAAAAGCAGAGGTATGAATAATGGGCTTCACTCCTATTAAAAACACAGACAGGAGAAAAAAGAAACAACGATCTATGATTTCACTTCTTTAAGTGAGAAATTACAAGCATCATGACCTTCTGTAGTATGGATATCTACCTCAGTTGGTTTCTGGAATGTTCATACATTATAATGATCACTATATAAGGTATTTGACAACGATTTAGGTTACGCTACTTCAGAATATATTGATGTTTGCTAGCAAAAGAGACAGATAAAAATCATTTGACCAAAAAAATTGTCCATTAGATGGCATGTAAATTGCATGGTTTGCAAGAGGACTTTGCTAATATATTTTCTTCTTTACAAATAGAAACTAGCTTTGTCTTACCACAGGCAAGTATATTTTCTGTGCAGACATGGCTGTTGAGAAACTCCAGTGACCCCACTCACCTTATTATTGTTCTGGTTCTGTATTAAGCATGACTTATTTTCATTTGTATCAAGAATATATCTGCATAGCTTCTAGTGGTTCCACGACTACTTAAGATTACAATGATATTGCCATAGAAGATTGTACCTCCTTAGGATAATTTCAGAAGAATGTTGTCTTATAAAAGAGACAGTGTTGCAGTAGTGGATAGAGAACTTGAGAAAGTCTATTTTGCTTAGTATTATACCTTAAGCACATCACACACATGAATGTGCTTGCTTTCTCGATAGGAAGATGTTGTTTTAAGTCACAGAATCATAGAATTGTATGATTCTACCTCCAAGATCACCCAGTCCAACTCTCCATCTACCACCAATATTTCTCCACTAAACCATGTCCCTTAGTATCACATCTAAATGTTTCTTGAACATCTCCAGGGATGGTGACACAACCACTTCCCTGGGCAGCCTGTTGCAGCACGTGACTACTTTTGGAGAATAAATTTTTCCTAATATCCATCCTGAACCTCACCTGGTGCAACTTGAGGCCATTACCTCTTTTCCTATGGTTGTTACCCACGATAAGAGGCTGACTCCCACCTTGCTGCAACCTCCTTACGGAGAGCTGTAGAGAGGTTTAAGACCTTCTCTGAGCCTTCTCTTCTTCTTCTACTCTCCTCCCCTTTAGTCTGGGTCAGTCTGCTTAGACAATCTGTACATTTGTATCTAGTGGGAGATTCCAGAAAAGAGGGAAGAAGGGGCTTGAGAGGTCTTGAGCTTTGCAAGTATTCCAAATTTTGATGTATGTGTGCTAATACAGAAAAGCAGCGCATCAGGAATCACGCTGGAAATGCAGCTTAATTTTAGTGACAGTTTTTACAGCGTGTTAGCAGCTATGTGAATTCAAGTAACAAGTGCTTCGTCTTGTCTCATGTATCAGCGTGTAAACTGTTCACCTGGAGGACTGGGGCAGAGGAGGAGGATTGTCCTTTTCTGTATAGTATAATGTTTAGCCAGAGATAGCATAAGAAGCTTTTGCCTGCGGCCAGAATACACTTGAGTAGGTGGAACAATAGTATGGCAAATCCAATGATCCTGTGAAATGTTCCAAATAATTTTTTTTTTTTAAGCAAAGTGTAGAGTGGGGAATTTAGCTGCTTGATTCCTATTAAAGCCGACCAAGAATGTTTCACGAATCATAATGTTACAGGGATTTGTAATTGATTTGATTGAGTTTAATTGATTTACTTCATCTACGGGAAGGCTTTAAAAGGAGTACCTGAGTATGCCTTGGGAGCAAAAGAAATAACAAGAGGCTTTGTGTAAATTGATGGGTATTTTGCTTAAAGCTAGATGTGTTTCTCTTTAAGAAAAAAATGATTAGCTTTTATCTCTATTAAGGAAATTTTACTTAAGAAGATGTCATAATTAAAAAAATATTAAGGGATTTTTGTATTTAATTTCTATATAGTTCCATTTAACATTCTTACAGATATAGTGTAAAATAGGAATTTCTTCAGTGTTGAAGCAGTGGAAACAAAGCCCTAAATTTTACAGGTATGTTTTTAAAACTTTGTTTGAGCAAGATTAACTGTTTGTTACCTTTCAAATATTCTCCCCTGTTCCCTACATTCCAGCAAATGCCATTTACAGAATCAATTTAATCACTTCAAGCTTTCTCAAATGGCTAGTTGTAGAAAGAGTACAATATTATGCAGGGTAAGAAGTTCTTTGAAAGAAAAAATAACACAAAGAAAAAAAAAAAAACAAAACCACCACCACCAACAGAGTCTTTGCATACTGTCCTATACAACATTTTGAAGCTCTCTGAATGCAGTACTGAAAACTACAAATGTTGCAAAAGAAAATATTTAATTTAAACTTAACTTCTGCGCCAGCTAATTTCATGAAGCAATTCCTGAAAGAAGGTTAAATCTATGAACCTTTTAATTTCAATAAATCTACCCACTAAAGTAGTTTGTAACATGGCCACAGAGATCCTCACTGGAAAGTCTTCTCATCAAAGGGAGGCTCTTCTGCTGTGCCCGTGGCCAGAGCTTGTATCACTTGATTTGCCTGCTGTCACAGCCAAACATGCTCTGTACTTTGGAATAGAAGAATGGCTATCCATTTTGCAACTTTTAGCTATGCCAATGTGCAGCAGGGGTGATGGAACAAAGCAGCACCCACTGTGCTGCTTGAACTGTGTGCTGGCCCAGTAGTTTCCATGCTCATCTGAGACACGCATGAACCTCAGTAAGATCATGTCTTTAGAAACTGTTCATACTGTTCAGATTTTTAATTAAATACATGCACAGAAAGCATTCAAGGTAATTGCATCAGACTTTGGTAGACACCTCACACCACTTGTTTTTTCCATTTACTGGATCTGTCTGGAATTGCTAACCTTATGGTATATCTTCCTGTGAAGAGTACTGAAGTACAGGACAAAATAGTACTTCTGTTGGATTTCCATGCTTGTGAACAGGAAGTTTTTTCTACTTGTAAGTAGTGTATCAGGCAGTGGTCTCTTAACTGTCTCATGAGAATAGGCACTTCTTTTTGACGTAATTGCACAATTCTTGTTAATTTACATTCCAATCAATCTAAGTTGGCCAAAACTGCAATTATAATCAATGCTCTTATCAACAGAGTAGAGTGATAATAAGGAACAGGAGATCAGTAACATGCTCGTTACAAGCATGTTTTGTTGTTCCTTTTAACGGCTTGCAATAAAGGAGGCAAGTCCTACAGTCTAACTTATAAATTAAATTCCAAGTTTGAGAGTAGCCGATGGAAGGAGAACAAGTTTTGCCATCTCTGAATAGAGTATTCAAGCTGGCTGAGATGGGTAGGACTGTCTTTTAAATATTCTATAGGCTACTTGATCTAATCCTGAGAGTTTCGGTAGTATTAAGTCTGCTCACTTTTAATGTGAGTGGTAGTAATTGTTAGATTGTCAGCATAGCTGAAAATTGAGAGTGATTTGCTTACAAGTTACAGAGATTGAAAACCAAATCTCTTCTTTTCCATTTGACAACCACATTAGTGGAAATGTTGCCAGGCCCTAAAGTGAAGAGTTGGGTGCTTCACTTTTCCCTCAATATTTGTCCTTCTGGGGTTGCGTATTAGACTATCTGTGAAAGCGGAACCACAGGATTCCCTTCCCTTCCCCTCCCCCCTCCATCCTCTCTGTTGTCAAATTGGATACCCAAAGAACACCCAAGTAACTAAGAAAAGCTTGATTCTTGCCATGTCCGGCTCATGGAGTGTTGTGTCTGCTAGCTGGTTGTGTCACTTCAGTGAGCGCTCTGGTCACTGAGTGACGATGGAGGAGGACGCCGTTCCCTCTGTCACTTACTGTGTTTTACAGAATGTGCGACACGCTCAGTTAGGCTGGGAGATTGCTCTGAAGGTCTGCAAGAGAGTATTTGCCTACATGCAGCTTTGATTCAGTCACCCAAACTCCAGGAATGAGCTTGAGATCAAATGAAAGGTACAAGCATATGAAAGCTTTTTCAGTTTCAGAGGTATAGCACAGTATGGTGACTTTGATCAATTGTCTCAGTTAATTGCAAAGACAAATAAACAATATTATGGGACATCATCCTGCTGATTGGCTATTGGTGATCCATGCTCAGTGTCAGGATTTTTGGTCTGTTATTGCTAGTATTTGCATGACTGTGTTTGACAGTACTTGGACTGTGGTGCTTTGAACCTTTTAGAGAAGTGCTGACATCTCTCCTTGGAGAACTGTGACAGCTAACCTGGTGACACCATGTGCCTGCTTAGAGCTTGGCTCTAGCTGTGAAGTGCTTGGAGGGTTGAAACGAAGTCGAGCAGAAACTCTTCAGCTCTCTGAGAAAGAGAAGCACTTCCTCCTTGCTTGGTGCCTTAAAGCACCCTCAAAGCCTGGAATTCAAAATCTTGGTCTAAATACATTTCAGTTAAATGTTATCATTGTTAAGTCTAGAGGCATTCTGCTTAGGAGTTCTTCACAATAGGTTTCTAGTGCAATAGAGCTGATGCGTTTTGCGGTATTTTTGAGTCAGTAGGAGACATATTGGAATCAGATGGTGAGTTTGATTTACTGTAAGAGAGATCTGTTTTGATAGACGATGCATCTTATTCTGTGTTCAAAAAGCAGTGATTCAACAGGGATGCAACTGATTTGGTGAATGAAATACTGTATGTGATATTGATCGATTTATGTTGAAATACACATGCTTATTTTAATAGTTGATGCATTTATTTCAGTGTGGAGAGTACCAAATACTTTATGTGGTCGTCTTTCTTTTGATGTGATATATGGATTTTACAAGAACCAGATATATATTTCAATTAAAAGTAATACATTCATTGCTGTTTGCCACGTTCCAGCGTTCCAGAATGTCTCAGATACTGCCCATGCAGGTTTTTGCAGTGGTCGGATGTTAAAGGCATCTGTAGTGTATGAACCAAAGCATTACTTGGGAAAAAATAATAGCGCATTATTATCTGACATGACATGTACTTCTGAGCAGAAATAGTTTCCCTAATGCCTTGCCTAAGATTCTAACTGTGTTGTAGATACTTAGAAATAGTAACACTACATGGTACT
>JAOWBP010004313.1:5273015-5284984 GCA_028571105.1 Tragopan temminckii | reverse complement strand
ACTGTTAGGTTTTCTGCCACTGTAACTTCAGTCCTATAAATTGCAAATCTGAACAATGACTGAGCAAGCGAGAGTATTTTTACTTCAGAATGCTGAATCATGAACATGTAGATATTCTACACTGTGCATTTGAGAACTGCTGAATATCTATTCTTTACCATTTTGTAGATCTGAAAAGTCATACCCTAAACCCAGACTTTGCAAGTACTTTTCTTTTTAGTTCAAAGAACTACATTGAGTTAATTTGCTCTCCTCGTGCTCCTCCTGTTCATGATCATTCACATGGTACTGTTCTGCTGGTAAGTTCCTCAGGGGGGAGAAGGGAAAGGAATACACTTCAAAGTTTTA
The DNA here is from genome assembly GCA_028571105.1 of Tragopan temminckii. NCBI lineage: Eukaryota > Metazoa > Chordata > Aves > Galliformes > Phasianidae > Tragopan > Tragopan temminckii. The sequence goes on along the minus strand of JAOWBP010004313.1, from coordinate 5,284,636 downwards.
TGAGGGTACGCTCACAGCAGCTTAATATTAAATTTAGACTTGAAGTTGTGCATGTCAGAATTGCAGTCCTTCCTTTCTAATCAGAGGAAAGGAAAATTAATATGCAACTTTCTAACTTGGGAGTATTGAGCATATCAAGAAAATTGAGAATCAGTCTAAATTTTGAGGGTAAGCTTTTTAAAAAAGGAATATACCTGAGATCACAGCAAACCACTCAAGGATATTCTACGAGCAAACAGAAGATACATCAGATGAATTATTCATTGTGAATTGTTTGACTTGGCTTAAACAGCAACAACAAAAATACTTAGAAATTTAATGAGAAGTATGGTGAACTTTTTTCCTCATTTTAATTTCAGTATTTATCTTATAAACTGCTAAGTGCTTCTGTGAGCAAATTTGTGGATTCAGCTTCCAAATATTATGTTCACAGTGAAAATTATTGAAGATTGTAGTTACAATGCTACTTACTGGAAGGAAAGACCGTTGGTACTTTCATCCTGAGGCTGAAAGTGTCTCTCTAGCAACTGGAAATAGTGAGAGTTAGGCTTGCCAAGAGTTCCTTTTGAAGCAGATGGAGAGGCAACTGGCAATCTTGCTGAAATCTTGTTGGCTAAGCCTTCTGAGTATCCATAAAGCCCCCAGAGTTACCTCTCAAATTAACTTGATCACTGCACTATATGAAAATATTCTTCAATCTTGTCAATGGCTGTTGTAATTTTGCACCCTTCTTGCTCCTCAAATAGACAGCTAAACTCTCAATTATCTCTCCATGTGCTTAAGAGTGATTACAGTCCTGGAGAACTTAAGACACGAATTTAATGGCTGTGTACATCTTCTTCTCTTACAAACTTTTATATCTTTTTAGTGACATTCAGCAGATTAAAAAAAAAAAAAGTGATAATTATATGCCTGCAAACTTTTAACTGCTGCTTAAAATACTATTTATGTGTGGCTGCATGCACTGAAGGATAGAAAGGCAAATGTTTGATTGCTGAAAAAGACTTGTTTGCAGAATGTAGAGAAAGAAACAGCTATGGACTCTGCTGGCATTCTCAGATGCACAACATGATCCAAAATCTGATTGTAAGACGATGCTATCAGTCTTTCTTTTCTTGCTGCCTGTGGGTTCAGAATATAAATCACAAGCTGCGTGTGCTTCAGCTGATCCTGTTTGTTCCCACTGTGACCTTATAGTAAATGTATTGTTTTTTCATTTATATTTAAGAACAGATGAAAGTATGTTGGGACTCAGTTCCCTCTCCACACAAACTAAATCAATATTTCAGACACATTCTGTGGTACCAATTAAGTGTTGCCCATCAGAAGTAATGGTGTTTGTTTTAGAAGTTACCACACCATCCATTCTATTTGTTAGTTATTCTCTCAAGTGTGTAACCAATGAAAGCAGAGTCAAAAGTTTGTTTAATTGACATTTCTTCCTTTTGAGTTGCAAGAGAACTGTGTATATACAGAAAGCACACTGTGAACTGGGTAGTTAAGTAGGTATAAAGTCATTGATGTTCTTCCTCTCCTTCCACTACATGGTACTAAGTATTCAGACCTGTGTCTGTGTGTCAGTTTAATTATTAAGAGCCTCTCGCTCCACAAAGCCAGAGTATGCTCTTTGATATGCATGGAACCCCTCTCTCAACCAAGAGAAACCACCACGGCAAGTCAGTTGTGTGCAGCCCGGCCGCTGAGGACTGCAGCGCTCACAGGCGACTCGCAGCGAAGGCAGCCGCACTGCCAGTCAGCAGGCTGCGGCAGTCACACAGCCATGTGCTGCAGCAGGAGGTAAGCAGGGAACCTCAAACCTGTCTGGATAACACCAGTGGCCAGACAGCACAGGCAGCATTGATAGGACAGCCCCAGGCTCTGCACGTTGAGAGATGCATCGCTCCCGTTTTGGTTGTAAACTCAGGGCCAGGATAGAGCAAGTTGCAGGATCAAGATGGTGCAAGGAGCACCTTTTCTCTTACTGTACCTAGGGAAGAGTAAACCAGGAATTGTTTGCACCACAGAGAAAATGCAGCTGGCATTTTTTGCAGATCTCTGATTTTGATGAGGAATATTCTTCTGCAGTATTTACATAAGACTCAGTGGAGGAAAAAAAAGCAAGGAGATATATTCCCAGAGAAGAGCGTGTGCTAGGTATAAGAATATGGGCAATATATGTGGACACGCAGGGAGTGATCAGAACTTGGGAAGTAATTCTTGATTAATATCATCTTCTAGACTTTTTTGGAAATATTTAGCAATTTTGTATTAAAATAAAATTGGTTTAAAACAATTAATAGAAAACACTTGTAACAGGAAATGGGCTTTTGACCCAAGGTCAAAAAGGCAGAGGAGTAGCGTGTGGACCAAGGGATTTCAGTTCTGTATGGAAAGTGGGAAAGTGTTCATGGAAAGGAATAGCATTCATTCCATGAAAAGAAGTGAGAAATATTTTGAGATAAGAAGGGGGCTGAGCAAACCTGGCAGGGTAAAGAAGTTATTTTCTTAAAAGATAAAAATAATAAAAAAAAAAATTGCATTCAACATGAAAACACTGGTTAGTGCAAGCTGAATGTGCTGTGTAGTTTCAGATTAATTAAAAATGAAGTTTTTCAATGAATATGATGAAATTATTAAGGATGTTACTTAATTCCTTTCGTAGATGTTTAATTGTCAATAAAATACAAGATAATTCTTATTTGTTGAAAATTTGCCCCCAAAACCAATTTTTAGATTGCCTAAATGTGAAGGCTTTAGGTTATTGTAGTATATAACAAATCCCTTTGTATGTGAGAAGTCATTTGTATATGTTGGTATGTATGTAAATCCATGTCTGCCTGTGTATCTATAGATAGGCATATAGATGAATATATCTAGAATAAGCCCTTTCTCCACTCCATACCTTAAAAATAAACCTGAAGCAGTTGTGTAATAGAAGGCATAGGTACGCTCCTATCCTTCCTTCTTGTTCGTGTGTTAGTTTTCTACACACCTTCATGTTTGTTCAAGTACTGTCTGTCTCTGACTTTGAGCTGCTGTGTCAGCCTGGTTTCACCATGAACGGTGCTGTAAGTCCTTCTGCTGGAATTTCTCATGAGGGGTGCTCGAGTAACAGAAAGAGAGTAGGGCAAATCAGTTTTGACAGTGTCAATGCTAATTAATTGCGGAAGAGCTGCAGACAAGTACAGGAATAGCACGATGTTATGCGGAGCGGCTCCGTCACAGTCGTGCAGCTTGTGTCATTCTTTAGAGGCAATATGTAATGGCATTCCTCTGGTCAGGACTTGCTGTATGTCTCTATGTCCCACACAGTGCAAAGCAGCAGTTCTGCTTTGATTCTATCTGGCTCACACCAACTGCTTAAGGTATGTGTACGCTGTGACTTTTGTTTGAATGGTGTGTGCTATGTAGATTTGTTGGCCAAATAAAAACTTTTCTCATCTCATGTTTAATCCTACAACTGTGATCACAGAGAAGCATCATGCTATACTCGGGCAAATTGATCTCAGAATGGAGATCATTTCATATTTTCAAGAACCTGAATGAGGTTAAGAAAAAAACAACCAACCCACACAATTTCTGTAAATTCCCTGAGGAGATCTTTGAACTCAAGCCTAGCAAGCTTAACAGTGTATTTCCTGTTTATTTTTCTCGTGGAGAAAACAAATGTATATGGTGAAGTTATGCCAGTTTCAGTAAGTGTTGTAAATTATTCTAAATTTGACCAAGTTCTGTGGATTTATGCTGTTAAATAGCAACAGTGGCTTTGGCTCTGGGAGAGGAGCTTCCTATTAAAGCCTGAAGCCGCCTGTGATACTGCCATAAGAGGGCATCTGTGTGGCCTGAATATCAGTTCTGAAAGGCTTCAGGGTTGTGATAGAAACAAGTTGTCACCTCCTTGGCAGTTTGGAGAGACACGTGCTTTCTTACGTACGTGTACTTCCTTTGTAGGCAGCGCTTTAAAAATGGTTTCTTCAAGATATCCTAGATTCTCTGTTTCCCAGGCTGGGAGCATACAAAGGAGCAGTTTTCAAAATTTCAGTTTGGAATAGTTAGATGAATACTTAAAAATGCTTGATATGCAAACTGTTATGATGTGAAAATGAAATATGTTATTCACATCCATTTTTCACAAAGTAGAACTGAGGAAATACACTGTATTGTACATGCAATTCTTCTCCTAAAATATATGTCCTTTTGGCATAAATCACACTTAAAATTGTGCATTAGTCTTTTCTCCAGTCCCAGATCTGCCTGCATCAGTTGGTGTACATGAATCCATTCTGATGCTGATACTTGGATAACATACCAGGTAATTTATTACCTGACGTGGATCAGGGAGTTCGCTTGACACTTAGCCTTACGATCTGCACTTGCTGTGTTTCAGTTTCTCAGGAAAGTTGGAAGCATTGCTTCTAATAGTGAGCGCTGAGAGGGCTTGGACCTTTCTACCTGAGATGACCTTATAGTAGCTATGGCCTACAGAAATGCTAAATTCTCTTGAGATAAAAGAAGGCTTTTCATAAAAGTATCTCTCTTTCAGGTTCGTGCTTAGCTTCAGCTTTCTTTTCTGAAGTATCTGTAAGGCTTTTTGCATTTGCAGAGGCTATAAGCTGTCTTGCTGGCAGGAAAACAGCAGGTTGTTTTAGTGTGGGCTTTTCATCTTGTGCTGACCTTTGTGCTGCTCTGGTCCTGAGTTAGCTAGCTTAAGCCTAGTTTATAGCTACGTGTATACTATGGAAATAGATTATAAATGCATTGCGTACTTTCCAGAAATTTCTGTTAATTACAACATGCTGCAAATGGGATGAGGCTGGAGCATAAGTGGACGGGGAGCATTTCTTTCTGGCTAGCAATTTTCTCCGTGGTAGTGTGTGAAGGTTCTCCTGTTCTGCTGGATTCCTTTTAACTTCATAGAGAATGTTAACTTTAAGAATTTGTCTTGGAATGTCTTCATTTTTTAAGAAATTTACTTGGGGAATAAGGGATGTACATCTATTCTGCAGACCTGGATTTCCTGTTATCTCTCGGCTTTCATTTCCAACTTTCAGTTTGTTAGACCAAAGCCATTTTTGGTGATTAAACTTCTGTCTTGAGAAGGTCTGAAGCTATTTAAGAAATAATTAATACCTTTCTCCTAATACCAAATGTTTCAGGATGTTAAAAGCTCCTTGGTACTAGGGAAAATTCCTTGTATAACAGTGTTTCCTTAAAGACTGCTAGGTAATTTGGTGGTAAGCCTTGGCTATTGATAGGTCACTGCCACACGGTACCAAGTTATCTATCGCAAATATCCAGCAACCTGTGGTGGAGCAGAGAGCTTAATGTTATCCTCAGATTTCACTGACAGGTTGGTAGTAGAGTGTGAGGAAAACATTTTTACTGAGCAGTCTGAGGACAGAAGACTACTATTCGGATTTTGTTTACTCAGTATCACAGGAAGTTTGTCTTGTCAAGCCCTCAAAAAGACATACCTTGTGAGCTTAACTCGTAGCTTTTGTCTGTCACGCAGCCACCAGTGAGTTTGTTAGGCTTGTTTCAAAGAAAGAGTTCTAAATACAGGCAGAAATACACACTACTGGATTTGTTCAGTGGAAAAGTTGGTCATGCTTTAACTAGCTACCAGTTTCAATGCTGAAACAGCATTAGTTCAAGACTTTTCAAGATTTTTTTTCTTGAGTGGTAATTTTTAGTTATTATTAATGCTGTAGCAGTCCTCACTGGGAGTCTTAAGCAGTGAAAAAAATGCATGCTGAAAAATGTTGGAATTTAAATGAAAGGTATAGCAATCAGAAAACAATTTAATCAGGAAAGTTTTTCACATCAAAGTCCTTTGATGGTTGAAGGTTGCTGAGTGCTATTGGTATTCCAAAGCTCGGGTTAAATTCAGCTCATGATGGCTGAAGAATGCAGTAGATCAGTAAGGAAAGGTGAGTTGCAGCTCAGATGGTAATTGTGCCAAATTTTCAGGCGATGTATTGAAGGTTGCTTATTTTATTTTTAGTTATTTATAACTGACCTTTATCATTAAGGGAAAATCTGAATGGATACAAGTCTGTCATGATATACTGTACTCTGATACTTTCCTGTTCATTATAAAGGATCTTGCAACGTTGATAGCATTAATGACTGCTCTGTTCATGGGAAGCATGAGAAACTGTCCCACTTGGAGAGATGACTGACTAAAAAGGGATTAAAAGTGGTACAGTGCTATCTGTCCGTTTATTAGCAAATACATGCAGAAATGCTCCATTTAATTCACTGTTCTCTGAGGAGGAGTAACTTCCAAGAAGCAGTCTGAAATACTGATATAAAACCTTTTAGAAGTTGCTCAGTCACAGCTGGGGATGGATGGGGGCAGCCTCCCCTGCTTATGAAGAGTAGAGCCCTGCTAAACTCCTGCCTGGCTGCAGAAAGTGCTGACCTCCACGCTCACCCAGAGAGGGGAAATGTGAAACTCTGAGGTCCTCAGCACTGCATAGGATTAAAGGCTCTGGCTTCAGTCTATTTAAATGCATGCTCAAACTTTCTTTAGTACCTTGAATTAGATTATCAAAATGGAATTATATTTGAGAAGACCAAAATTTGATATGAAATAGAACTCATTTTCTTGCCTGTCTCAATTATGACAAAAAGATCGCAGTGCTTTTTGTACTTCTATGCCAAGTGCCCAATGCGAAGAAAAAAGACTATAACAAAAATTAAGAGCTTCCCTTTGCTGGACTCCCTAGTAGTGCTCTAGCTTTGAACAAATTGGTATCTGCAGCTCCAGCTTCAAACCCTAAAAGAAAGTAGCTTTGTTTGATAGTTTTATTATATGTTTTTAAACTACACGCAATGAGAGAAGTGGTGATTTAGTGGTTCTGCACTACTTTACTGACTCTAGTTCAGATTATAACAGACTGCTAACCCCTATTTCTCACCTGTAACTCCAGCCTATAAATTATAAACATGCTGGCACAATCATTATATTATTATTTTTTTTATAGCTTTCAATTTACAACTCTGGCTGTCCTTGAGCTGGTTCTTTGTATTTGTTACAGTCTCCTGAGGGAGGATTCATTGACTGGTGACTCCACATTTTAACTCAGAGAAAATTCATTCTCTTTCTGGTGTCTTCAATTTTTCAGAAGACCTTACTGTTCTTCATTGATTATTGACTGAGGATTAATTATGCTGTCACTTAGTGTATTTACATGCTTGAGCAATATATTGACTCACTTATTTTAGTATGGTCAGCATTATTCCTTGGTATGGGGCATGTTTATTTTATTAATGGTTGCAGAGCAACATGTTGCCATTAGAATGAATGGAAGAGATCAGATAGCGAAGCTGTATTTATTCCCTCAATAAATCTCTAAAGATAATTTTCTCTTACTACTCTGAGAACTGGAATGTCTACTGGAATGTCTTTTGCCTTGAAAGCTTCCAAAAAAAATTGGTCTTTTATGAAAGAAAATTACTCTCTTGTACATTGTTTCACACAGATCGGTGTGCTGTCCAATTAAATGTGGTATTATCTGGATCTGTTTTTTCAAATGCATGAGAAGTGTGATCAAATGAGAGAAATATGTGGTATGGATTCTTACTTTTAGGAGTTGCGTATATCTGTCCATGTTGCAGAACATCAGAGATAGGGAGATTGTTGGATGCTAAATGCTTAATTTGAAGTGCTTCTCAAAGAAGTTCCAAAAGGGAAAGTAAGTTTTAAAATACTTGAGGTTTAGACATTTTGATGTATGAAACTACTGCTAGTTCTGAGCCTAACCACCCACTGCTCCAGGAAACCCACACACAAGCTAAAAGAGGGGACATCCCAGGACATTTTCTAATGTAGTACCCTTGGGGGTGACAGCACTGTTATCATTGTTCTTCCTTCTGTCTGCTTTTCCATAGAATGTTTGGTGTTGGCTCTGAGTCATTAGGAGACTGCTTGAAAGCCGATGCTTCTTACAGAAAAGACTGTTTCCCAGTGTAGCACTGCATCTCCACGCTCAGATGCATATACATCTTAAAAATTTATACAGTGTACACCTGTGAAAAAGGAATTCCTCTCCACGATGTGTACTGCGGGGAAGTGTTGAGGTGAAGTATCATTGAGGTATTGACTGATGTTGTGACATACTGCCACTTCAAATTGCACAGAGGCTACTGAGAGCTGCACGGCCTTCAGGCTGAGTTGGCTACTCAAAGTCCAAAAATGTGTCACCTGCAGTTCTTCCTGATAGGCTCCCTTTTGAAACTCTGGACTTTCGTCCATGTAAAAGGGAATTCTGCCTCAGGACAAGTATGCAAATATGAGCATATAATGCAGAAATGTACTCTGAAGATCATCTTAACTTGGCAACAAATGAATGTTGAATAGAGATAGAATTAAGTTAGAGGTCAGGAGGTGGCACATCTTTGCTTCTATTGCAGGCAGCAGACAATGCACCACAAATGTTTCTTTTTTTTTTTCCCCCCTGAAATGGATGTCATAGTTCCTTGAGCGCTCTGGCAGATGTTTTGTTAGGTTTAAATCCATTGTAGCCATAAATCCCATACTACTGGGATCCCTAATCCTTCTTCTTCTTCTCACTTGTAAAGGGTGATATTGTTACTACGAGTGAAGGAAGCACTCCAAATTGACAAAATAATCTTATAAATTTTTAAGTTTGTGTTGTATAGAGAGAATTTGAAGATCATTCTTTCACTTGTTTATATAGTAATAAGAATTTTTAGCTGACTTGACTGTTTGTTTTCTCAGTTTGATGTTGTATCGGTTTTTAGTTGTGTTAGATATCTGGTGATGCTACAGAGGAGACGTCTCCTGTTTGACACTGTTATGCCAGTAAGTATGTTTCAGGTCAGTTTTCAGAGTCATTAAATTCACTGGCCTGACACAGAAAAAGTTTTTGTGATGCTGTTATCAATATGTAGTAGGTCCAGTTTCCTGTGCTGGTATTAGGGTACAGGCTTTTTTGAATGACAAAATTAGAAATTGTAGTGTTGTGAGTTTAGGTGAAGCCACAGACCTTCCTGGGATGACTAGCTATCTCGTTGCATGACTTGCTTGAGAGGCATGGAACTTCTGATGTCTTTGACTTTGGAAGTCGGTCACACTCATTTAGTGTCAAGGTGCAAGCCACTTCAAAATGTCATTGCCACAGTAACTTTAGGATGCTGGCATAATATCCAAGCAAAGGTTTCAATGCAAGTTACTGCTCTGTTCCTTCTGTTGCTGTGTATATGCATAGGCAGGAAACTGTCTCATCTTCGGTGAGGTGGGTTGATGTGAGGGTGAGTGCTGCTTGAGTCTGTGGTCATCACAACCTGCCTGACTTCTTCGGAAGCACAGCAGTGTGAGGTTAACGTTTCAGAAAAAAATGAAATATTTGATGTTGCTAGTTTTATGTAATTTCTAGGTTAGCCATAATCTGTGATCACAGTGGTCAGTGAAAGGAGATATTACTGAAAAGTGTTGTATGAACAGCCAGAGAACTTCTCTTTCCAGTGATAGCACTGTCACTGGATATGGAGGAATTCTGGTGTGTGCACATAGTGTTTCCCTGGAGCTATCACCTTACCAAAAGTGATTAAATGTACCTAGAATAGCTCTGAACAGTTGGTTACCTTAAGCATCACTTGACAAAATATTCAAGAAATAATGATTGACCCCCAAAATAGAAAATGCTCATTCCATCAAGAGACCTGAGAAAAAAGGATGTGCAGTTTTCGTGTGTAAAAAAAAAAAAAAAAAAAAAGGGGAAACCCAGCTGTAATAGGTGTCTTGGAAGATGGGGAGAAAGGTGAGGAAAGGGAAGATGATACAGATCTTCGTGTAGGAAAAGCAAAGGAGAACCACAGGAAGACAACTGTACCTTCTGAAAGCGTATTCCACACAGTAGGATTAGCTCCATGCAGTTCACTGAACAAGAGCTGTGCATTGACTGCATGACAAAAGCAGTCCGTGGTTATTCGCTGTCTCATGTTTTTCACTTGTTCATTCTTTTAAAAAATTTTCTTAGTACTTTTCCGCCTTTACCAGCTCACATTGTTTTACTTATCATGTGTGTCCTGGGGGATTTTTAAAGAGGATTGAGAACTGTTTGTGTCAGATGGAGCCTGAATGCTAATTACCATCCTGACAGGGTATAATAACACTGTAAGAGCATCAGTGAAGGAAAAAAAAATGAGCAGAATATACAATTATTTTATAAAAGAGTTTCTTTCCTTGAGGGAAAAATCTGTACATTTACGATCTGTGACAAAGGAGATGTTGAACTATGTAAGTGAATTACCCATAGCTCTGCATACATGTGTGTATGGAAGAGGATGAACTTGAAATGACATTAAGCAATTTTGTTATTGCAAGAAAGGAGTAGAAAAGGTAGTGAATTGCAAAGCTGCATTTTCTTCTCTTTCCAAAGCCTAATTCAGGCTGATAAATGAAACTTGATGTAAAGCAGAAATACTTTATAGACGTATATGGAAATGTTTATTAGACTGTGCAAAGCTTTCATTTTTCTTCATGCTATATTCTAGAAAGAAACTTACAGTATGTTGAAAGAAAACTGTAGAGGACTTAAGCTGTGTCAGTATTAATGATGTGTTTAGACGGAGTTTATTCAAGTACAACAAAGGATAATCTAGCAATGATGAGGGATGTCTCTCAGCAACAAAACACCCCTAGTCTAAAAATAAGTGTATTAAAATTTTTCTCTCAGCCAATTTGATAGTATGTACCAATACCTGCTTTTCATTTTTCCCTTCACTAGCATTAGAGAATTAGGTAATGTGACATTCTGCAAACTAAATTCTGAATTTCCTCAGAATTTCAAACTAAATTCTGAATGTCCTTGGTTTGAAGCAAAAGGAAGCTTTTCACTCTGTATATGTTGATCAGAAGTGATCTTTTTCTTAGCTTAAGTCCTGTATGTGTTACCAAATAATAGCTGAAGAACCTTGAACCTGTGATGTTCTTCAGCTTACAAAAATAAGGTAATATGATATATCAGATATCTAAATTGGATGCCAGGGATCAGAGCACAGAAATACCTGGCACAGGCTAAAGAAAGCAGTTAAGGTTAGTCTCTATGTGCATGAAAAAAAGAAATTTTCTCAGGAGACTTCCAATGGGGAACATCACTTACAGTCTATTTCTATCATCTTTCACCTCAGGCCATATGTAAGAGCAGCATCATGAGTACTGTACTAAACGCTCATTAATAGTCACAGTAGATGAAGTAGAGAAAAAGGAATCTAATTTAGAAGAAACCTGGAACAGAGAGAAACGAATGTTTGAGGTTGAAGAGGGAGCCTGCTGTATAAGGAGCTGTAGCCAGGTGGTCTAACTACTACTGCTGTGAGTAAACCATTTAAAAACAAAGTGAAAGGGTTGTAGATAAACATATATATACAAGGAGTAACAGAGGAAATTTCTACGTAACATAAGAGTAAATGCACACTGTAGACTCCAGTACATTAACATGCACTTCTAATGTAGTCTGTAGCGATAGAAATATTTAAAATAGCGCATATACATTTACTTGAGTTATTGTGTTATTTTCTTCAAGAAGGACAAAAAAATTTTCCTCTATTCCTTTGAATAGTTTGAGAAGGTGGCACGCTTAACTTTTAAC